>JAWPHD010020708.1:0-30808 GCA_037043455.1 Cyrtodaria siliqua | reverse complement strand
CTATGTTAATATAAATAATCCATAAGCTAGAGGAAGTGTTAAAACCATTATCGATGACTGTAACTTGATTGACTGCTGGAGAGAATTAAAATTTGATAAAAAGGGGTTCACATGGAGACGTCCAAATACAAATAAAATGGCTAGACTAGTTTTATTTTTAATATCTGAACATTTATTTACCGACATTGAAGACAGTACCATTTTACCTGGGTATCGAACCGACCATTCAATAATAACTATATCATTTGTATTTGGAAAGTTTATAAAGGGGAGATCTTACTCGAAATTTAACAACTCGCTGCTTAAAGAAACTACTTATGTAGATGAAATTAAAAAAGTGATCGAAAATACAAAAAATCAATATGCAGCACAGAATCAAAATACAAATTTACAAATTAAAGACATTCCTTATCAAGATTTAATATTGGACATTGATGACTAACTCTTTCTTGAAACGTTATTAATGCAGATTTGAGGAAAAACAATATTATTTTTAGCCGTGGCCAACATCATGTCATGCTGATCATTTTAGAAAAAGTCCATATCAATATCACTTATAGTTTTCAAGAAGTAGTCGCTACAAACTTGTATTTTGAAAATATATTTTTAGCCATGGTGGCCATCTTGAATTTCCGGCCGACCTGAACTTTTGCTATGATCAATTAGACATCATGAGCAACATTCCTGTGAAGTTTCATGAAAATCCATGAAGTAGTTTCAGAGGAGTAGTCGCTAAAAGTTTTCATTATATAACTCTATGTAAACAAAGATGGCCACTGGCAGTCATGAGTAACGTCGAATCAAAATAATGTTCGACTCGGATAACCATCATGTCATGCTGATCATTTTAGAAAAAGTCTAATATCAATATCACTTACAGTTTTCAAGAAGTAGTCGCTACAAACTTATTTTTTAAAAATCTATTTTTAGCTGTGGTGGCCATCTTAAATTTCTGGCCGATCTGCAATTTTGCTAGGATCAATTAGACATTAAGAGCAACATTCCTGTAAAGTTTCATGAAAATCCGCCAAGTAGTTTCAGAGGAGTAGTCGCTACAAGTTTTTACTATATAACTCTATGTAAACAAAGATGGCCGCTGGCAGCCATGTTTAACGTAGAATCAAAACTATTTTTAACAAGGACCAACATCATGTCATGCTGATCATTTTAGAAAAACTCCCATATCAATATCACTTATAGTTTTTAAGAAGTAGTCGCTACAATCTTGTTTTTTAAAAACCTATTTTTAGATTTGGCGGCCATCTTGGATTTTACATCAACATGAATTTTTGCTAGGATCAACTAGATTTCATGAGCAACATTTCTGTAAAGTTTCATGAAAATCCATTCAGTAGTTTCAGAGGAGTAGTCGCTACAACAAACGTTTTACGGACGGACGGACAGACGGACAGACAGACGGACGACGGACACCGCACCACGGCATAAGCTCTGCTGATCTCTGATCAGTAGAGCTAAAAACAGGAAGATAAAACTGAAGCAAAACTATTACGAGAAATAGAGATATTGGAAAAACAATTAATTATTGATTTAATAAGCTTAGAAAGTAAAAGGAAACGTTTGTTTGAATTGAGACAAAAAACAAGAGGCCCAAGAGGGCCTGTGGACGCTCTACTGGCTCAAGATAAAGTTTATGTATAAGGGGCCACAAGCCTTTCAAAAATAATTCAACCAGAACATTGCAATGACAGGTGCAACTAGGCTTAGTACTGATCATTCTCGCCAAGATTCGCTGAAATCTGGCAAAGAGTTCAGAAGAGACTAATCTGGACAAAGTTTGTGTATTAAAACGTTTAAAGGGTCACAACTCTGCCAAAAGTCATTCAACCGAAATATGGCGATGATATGCACAACTAGGCTTGATACTGATCATCCTTGTCAAGTTTCGTCTATATCCAGCCAGGGGTTCAGGAGATTGATTGTATTGGATTTTATAGTCACATCAACAGCTAAGGTCATATGGTGACTTTCCAGCTTCCACTGGTGGAGGAAGACCCCAGGTGCCCCTCCGGGCAATTTTCGTGCACGGGCGGGCACCTGGGTAGAACCACCGACGTTCCGCAAGCCAGCTGGATAGCTTCCTCACATAAAGATTCCTAGGCCCCTGAGGGATCGAACCTACAGCGGTGAGGGGCAAGTGATTGCAAGTCTGGGTTCAGGAGAACTAGCTCGGGAAAAAAATAATTGTGGTATCAAAATCCTTTAAAGGGCCATAACTCTGCCAAATATCTGTAAACCGGAACGTGACAATGACATGCACAACTAGGCTTGGTGCTGATCATCCCTGCAAAGTTTCATTGAAATCTGGCGAGGGGTTCAGGAGAAGTAGATCAGACAAAGTTTGTGTATTAAAACTTTAAAGGGCCATAATTCTGCAAAAAAAATTCATTTACCCGGAATACGCCAATGATTTGCAAAACTAGACATGGCATTGATCATCCCTAAAATGCTTCGTTTAAATCCGGCCAGAGGTTCAGGAGAACTAGTCAGAACAAAGTTTGTGTATTAAAACCTTTAAATGGCCCTAACTCCACCAAAAATCATTCAACCGGAACACGGCGATGATGTGCACAACTAGATAAAGAATCGATCATCCCTAAAAAGTTTCGTTTAATCCGGCCAGGGGTTCAGGAGAACTAGTCAGAACAAAGTTTGTGTATTAAAACCTTTGAAGGGCTATAACTCTGCAAAATCATTCAACTGGAACACGGTGACTATATACAACTAGGCTTGGTACTGATCATCCCTGCAAAGTTTCAAAGAAATCCGGCCAAATGAAGGCCCTTTCGTCTTAATGAGGCCACGATATAGCATATTTAAGAAAATCATGGGCCATGACTTCGATGTAAATGGTCCAATCTGGATGGTTTTCGAACTCGTCCAAGCTTTCATCGATATTAACAATCTGGTAGAGTTTCTTAAAGATCAGATGAAAAATGAAGGCCCTATCGTCTTAACGAGGCAAAATATAGAATTTTTAACTAAATCAAGAGCCATAACTCCACTATTACTGGTCCGATCTGGCTGGTTTTCTAACTTGACCGAGCTTTCATTGATATGAACAATCTCGTAAAGTTTCATAAAGATCGCATGAAAAATGAAGGCCCTATAATCTTGAGGCAAAATATAGCATTTTTAACTAAATCAAGGGACATAACTCATCCGTTACTGGTCCGATCTGGCTGGTTTTCGATATTGTCTGAGCTGTCATTGATATAAACAATCAGGTAAAGTTTTGTAAAGATCAGATGAAAGATGAAGCCCCCATCGAATTAACGAGGCAAAATATAGCATGTTTAACTAAATCAAGGGCCATAACTCTGCTGTTACTGGTCCGATCTGGCTGGTCTTCGAAATTGTTCAAGTTTTTATTTATATAAACAATCTGGTAAAGTTTGGTAAAGATCAAATGAAAGATAAAGGCCCTATCGTCTTAACAAGTCAAAATATAGCATTTTTAACTAAATCAAGGGCCATAACTCCGCTGTTAATGATCCGATCTAGCTGGTCGTCGAATTTATCCGAGCTTTCATTGATATAAACACTCTGGTAAAGTTTGGTAAAGATTGAATGAAAGATGAAGGCCCTATTGTCTTAATGAGGCAAAATATAGCATTTTTAACTAAATCAAGGCCAATAACTCCGCTGTTCATGGTCTGATCTAGCTGGTTTTCAAATTTCTCCGAGCTTTTATTAATATTAACAATCTGTGAAAGTTTGGTAAAGATCAAATAATAAATGAAGGTGCTAGAGTGTTCACAAGGCTTAATATGGCATTTTTCAGCAAAACAAGGGTCATAACTCCGTTGAAATTATTTCGACCTTGTCGGTTTTCGAACTTGTTCAAGCTTTCATTGATATAAAGACACTGGCAAAGTTAAGTAAAGATCCGATTAATATTGAAGGCCCTAGAGTGTTCACAAGGCAGAAAATAGCATTTTTCAGAAAAAACAAGGGCCATAACTCCGGTGTTACTGATTTTATTTTGCTGGTTTTCGAACGTGTTCGTGTTTTTATTGATATTAACAATCTGAGGAAGTTTGGTAAAGATCAAATAATAAATGAAGGTGCTAGAGTGTTCACAAGGCAGAAAATGCCATTTTTCAGAAAAACAAGGGCCATAACTCTAGCGTTACTGACCAAATTCAGCTGACTTTCAAACTTGTCTAAGCTATAATTGGTAATAACAATCAGTGCAAGTTTGGTAACGATCAAATAATAAATAAAGGTGCTAGAGCGTTCACAAGGCAGAAAACAGAAATTTTCAGAAAAATCAAGGGCCATAACTCCGGTGTTACAGATCCGATTTGGCTGGTTTTAACAATCTGTGCAAGTTTGGTAAAGATCAAATAATAAATGAAGGTGCTAGAGTGTTCACAAGGCTTAATATGGCATATTTCAGCAAAACAAGGGCCATAACTCCGTTGAAATTATTCCGATCTGGTTGGTTTTCAAACTTGAACGAGCTTTTATTGATATTAACAACCTGTTAAAGTTTGGTAAAGATCGGATGAAAAATGAAGGCCCCATGGTGGTAACAAGACAAAAGTTAACGACGGACGACGGACGGACGGACGGACGACGGACACCTCGCCATCCCATAAGCTCTGCTGGCCTTCGGCCAGTAGAGCTAAAAATGGATGGACTTAAGATAAGGTCAAAAGTCAAATGGTTAGATGAAGGGGAGAAAGTAACTAAATATTTTTGTAATTTAGAAAAAAGAAATTTTGTAAGTAAATGTATACCTTTCCTCATTTCAAATGACGGAAATATTTAAAAAAATCAAGATTCTATTTTAAAAGAAACTAAAAACTTTTATCACTCCTTGTATTCACCCAAACCAGTAAAAAATATATATTTAAATGAATTGTTTAGAGATTTTCCTATACCCAAGCTAACTAGAGAGCAACAACAAAATTTAGAAGGCCCAATAGAATTACATGAACTATTATTTTGTTTAAAAAAGGCAAAAAATCTTAAGAGCCCCGGTTCGAGTGGTTATACCATGGAATTCTATACGTTTTTCTGGATAGATATAGGAATTTTCCTCTTGAGATCTATTAACCAAAGTTTATTGAAAGGTGAATTATCAGTCACTCAAAAGGAGGGCATTATAACATGTATACCAAAGACAAACAAAGATAGACATTATTTAAAAAACTGGAGACCAATATCTTTATTAAACTGTTCTTATAAATTATCATCAGCATGCATTGCACAGCGTTTAAAACAAGTATACTTTTGCTTATAAATGATGATCAGACTGGCTCTTTGGCGGGGAGATATATAGGTGAAATACACGTTCCATTTATGATTTGTTCTATTACACTGAGAAAAATGATATACCAGAATTATTACTTATTGCAGACTTTGAAAAGGCTTTTGATACCCTCTCCTGGTCTTTTATTGATGAGGTTTTAAAAAAATTTCAGTTTGGACAAGATTATAAAAAAATGGATAAAACTATTTTACACAAATATTAAATCTTGTATTTTAGTTAATGGCCATCTATCGGAGTGGTTTTTTATTCACCGAGGCTGCCGACAGGGAGATCCACTCTCCCCATACATTTTTATTCTGTGTGTCGAAATATTGGTTGTACTGGTCAGGACAAATAAAGATATTAAAGGAGTTAAAGTAGGAGATACTGAATATGTAATTTCTCAATATGCCGACGATACCTCCCTTATATTAGACGGCACCGAAAAATCCCTTAAACATGCTCTAATGGTTTTAAAATTCTTTGGAGATATATCCGGCCTTAATGTTAGTGTTGATAAAACCAGAAATATATGGTTTGGGAAAAATAAAGGTTCTAATGTAAAATTATGCACAGACACAGACCTTAATTGGGGTCAGGGTGAATTTGTGATCCTAGGAATTACTATGTCAACACATTTGAGGAGTGTGGTTGCATTAAATTATGACAGAAAAATAAACGAAATTTAATCATTATTACTGTCCTGGTCAAAAAGAATACTCACACCCTTTGGAAAAATCACTGTTATAAAAAGCTTAGCTTTACCAAAGTTAAATCACTTAATTTCATCATTACCTAATCCACCTGAAGACCAGGTCACACTGTTGCAAAATATGTGTTTTAATTTCCTCTGGAATAATCACCCAGACAAAATAAAGAGATCTGATGTAATTCAAGATTATGATTGTGGTGGACTTAGAATGATCAATATTAAACAGTTCATATATTCTCTGAAATTAACGTGGATTAGAAGACTTTTGATTGGGAATAAAAAATGTATGGAAATCCATAAACATATGTACCCATTTACCACCAATATGCTATTTTTCGGTAACGACTATGTAAAAAATGTGCAATCCCTTCTGGAAGGATGTTTACACAAGTCTTAACATCCTATTAGATGTTAAAAACCTATTGTCAGGGAAAGAGTTCTTAACACAACCGTTATGATACAATAATAACATTAAGATTAGAAGATCAAGTGTTTTTTTATAAAGGATGGTATGATAAAGGTATTTTATTTATTAATGATATAATGGATAACAATGGTAATCTTCTCTCTTTTACCCTATTTATCGAAAAGTTTGCTGTACATTCACATTTTTTAGAATATGAAGGAATGACTGCAGCAAGACGGGGCTACCTTCGGAAACAAAATTTTGCTCATCTTGCTATCAAGTTAGAAAATCCAATTTGCCCATCAATAGTGTCCCTAATAACAAGCGCACCGAAAGGCTGTCGTCCCATTTATGATGTACTTATTCAATCAAATGTACATCCAACATCTATAGCCAAATGGGGACAATATGGTATAAATATAGACAGAGATTGGAATGACTTATTCGAAATACCTTTCAAATGTACAAAAGATACTCGATTACAATGGCTTCAGGAAAAAAAACCCACAGAATTACTGCTACAAACATCCTTTTGACAAAAATGAAGATAAAAAACGATAACTCCTGTAGTTTTTGCACAGAGTCTCCAGAAACCATTACACATTTATTTTGGGAATGTAAAAATACCAAAACATTTTGGAATATTTTTAAGATTACTTGCAATGATAATAATATAATAATCCAACCGGAATGGACTACAAAAGATATAATGTTTGGGTCTAGTGAATATGACAATGTTCTAAAGAGCATATGACCATAAAGAAGATATGACCATAATAAACTAATTTTACATGCAAAATACTTCATATATAAATGTAAGTTAGATGGAATATTACCATTGTTCGGAAATTTCAAACCACAAATTAAATACATATATTAAACTGAAAAAATAAACGCAATTAAAAGTTTTACATTTGATAAATTCGAAAAATCTTGTTTGACTTACTCCCTACTTAATAATTAGTTTTGTGTTGAATTTTAAGAGTTACACTGTGCAACACATCTATCTTGTTCCATCTATCTTGTTCCTTCTTCTTGTTTTTTTTTTTTGTATTTTTGACAAAAGGAAAATCCCAAGAAATGTGTAATAACTGTTAAATTATGTTCCTCGTTGTTCCCACGGAATATGGAAGAGTCACACCTCCATAGAAATATCTTGTTTTTTCTTTATATATTTATATATTTAGTGGATAACACCATTTTTGTTTCACAGTCAACTGTTGAAAAACTCAGCAGAGATGGTATGTGGATCTTGTATAAACTCATAGTTGATTATGTTAGCATTGCATTGTATTTATCTACGTTAAACAATTCTTTAAACAAGATATATATGCTGGGTTTGAAAAAAACAAATATTTCTTTACAATTATCAATGAAGGCGTATGAAAGTATTTTGACAATTTTGTAAATGTCAAGATTTAAAGGGACACACAGCAATCTGTTATTTGTAACTAAAACTCTTTTGAAAGACCCTCAGACTGCAGAAAGCCCCTTTAATCAAAATTGTATTTTAAATCTTCTTTTGAATATTGTAAAGAAATATAAAAATACCTCCCCATTTATATAGTTTCTAATCAAGATATGCATTTTTTTTTCTTAATATTTTGAAAACTGTTTATATATAATAAATATTATGCATATTAAGGCTATATCTGAACGGTTTGATGAGGGGTGGTGGCCCACCCCGACCCTCACAGACTTATTACGGGGTGAATAAATGGATTACCATTAGTTTGGTGATCGAAATTAAAAAAAAAAACATGACCCATTCAAGTCTTCGTTTTAAATCGATCAGGTCTGTCCGTAACCTGTCTTTTGTGACATAGTATACACCAATGTATTGCTAGAAAAAGTATTTGTAACCTAACTTTTAAGCAGGTTTAAGCAAGCTCATCAATTTAAAGGGAATGTAACGCTACAGCCAAACACTCTTCATTATTACGAGTTCTGAAAAAATTGGGAAAAGGTGAAAAGATTTATAAAAATCTGATGAAAAGCAAAGAAGATATGACCATTTGAAGGTTGTTCTAAAATGGTTATGGAGTATTTCAATTAAGTATTGTTATTTTTCATACAGTTGCTGTTATTTTTTCCATATAAATCAATAACTTAACATATTTATAAATATTTCACATATGATGTCATAGCTCTCAAAATGGCGGCTTTCATATCCGTTTCACTAGAACCTTTAAAGGATCATATCTTCATACAATATGTGGTCCCGCCTTAATTCCATTAAGCGATGGGATTATTATACTATATTAGCAGGACTTTATAACTGATATTTCGACAATACAACGCGTTTAAAAACATGTTTCACTGAAAAATGCGATAACCTGTTTAGAATTACCTATTAAATGTTTTACTTTTGATACATTATTCACTTTTTAAGACGAAATTAAGGTTCAGTTTAATTCACCAGCGATCTTGGAGAAGGGGTTGGATGGGGTATGAAAGTTAATACTCGGTCCACGTAATGCTTCTTTGTTTATCATCCGATTTTAGTAATTCTTTCAACTATTTTCAGGATTTTCAGAACTCTCAGTAATAAATATTACGTTTGGCTTTAATTTAGCATAGTGTGTGGTACTTTAGCATAGTATGTGCTACTTTAGCATAGTTTGTGGTACTTTAGCATAGTATGTGGTACTTTAGCATAGTATGTGCTACTTTAGCATAGTATGTCGTACTGTGGTGTAATTGGCTTCGTAGTTCAAGGATGTTGCGTTCTGTCCAAGCCAAAACTGATTTTGGATTCATTATCCCACCTGACGAATCCTTAGGTTGGGACTTACACCTGAGGTCTATTGTTCGGGGCGCTTCTTTCAGTCGAAGGTATTTATGACCGAAATATTATGTACATCAATGTAACAGACACTTTTTATGGTAAATAAAAATACATTACTTTTCAAAATCGGTTTAGAAATAAAAATGTACATGCGAAAGTTGAATTTTTACCCAAAAATGATATTAATGTGACGGATAAATAAATCAGAAATGAGTGCGAATACCACCCAATGCTCGCCTTCATAAAATATCTTTTAAATATGGATATGTGTTTAAATAAAAGTTAGTTAAGAGAAAAAGTAAAATAAATAGGTATGTTTCAATCTCCTAATATATAAGATCTTTAACATAGATGTACTCCCTCCACCCCTCCATGCATACGCTGACGCCACCGCTGACGCCGGGGGTATAGCAATACCTCTTCCCCACTTCATGGAGGCGAGCTAAAAATAAGACACTCTGAAAGTTTTATAGCAAAAAAACTAAGGTCAACTAAAGTTATTTGAGATATTTCAGTTTTCTTAAGTTTCTGCTGTTCCAGTAAACAAGAAACTTACATGGAAAAAGACACCACCAAAAAAGTATTTTGGCTGTAAAAATGAATGCTGAAAAACTTTGGTTGGTTGAAACAAGCACCGTGAGCAATAGCTCACTAAATACCCAGTACAATACAGGGCGTATTTGTTCAAATAAACCTGGTTCGGTTTGAAACCGGTTTAGCAAACTTTCTATTTGCTAATCAAACTGTCTTATAAACTTAATTCAGTTTAAGTATTTGTTGGAAGTAAACCATAATTTTTTTTTTAAACTGACCAAACCCCCTACGGACGCAGTTTGGAAGGTTTGATATATCCGAATAAGCATGCACTTTCAGACAACAATGGCGGAAGCAGTACCAGATCGCACGCTGCTTCTAACGATAAATAAACGTTAAACAGGCGTTATAGCGTCTTATCGTTTATGCCTTATCCATGTATCATTTGATCGGTGGTTATTGTAATATTTCTAGCAAATTATAATTTGGTCACTGCTACATTGTTCTGTACATAATGCAAGTGCTTCACATGACCTTAAAATGAATTGCTAAATGAATATGACATATTTTCATTTCTGCATTAAAAAACACAACTTTAAGCAGTATGTTAATGTATTTATTGAAACGAGAATATGAACATAAAAAATATGTATGTCAGCCATGATTGCCAACAAACTAACAAACTACACGTTTGTTGGTTATACCCAAACTGATAGAAACTGGTTTCAGTTTGTTCCCAATCTGTAACAAACCTAAAACTCAAACTGCAACCAGTTTATTTGCAACAAATGCGCCCTCAGAGGGAGGAAATAAAGCTTATTTATAACTTTCACATGACATCATCAAAATAATTTGACCAATCAGTGATCAATAAAATAGAACACCTCTTGGAACGCTTACCGTGCCAGACTTTTTTCTTTCTTCAAAAGCAGATAGCGTTGCGGCCTTGAAAAACTCATAAGTCTCCTTCGGTACAAACTCTGTCTTTATAAAACCCAAAAGAAAAGACAAATCTGGGAAGAAAACTGAAACAAAACAAAACAATGGATCAACAAAGATAAACATCAAGTCATAAATAAAACTAACAAATAAAGACAAGAGCGGGTTTCTTGGATAACGGATATAAAAAAATCATCAGGAAAAACAAATGTATGGTCACTTCAAAGCATTCACCGTAATTGCATACGAATAATCATTACGTGATCCAAGTATTAATTTTCATACCCACATCCAACTCTTTCTCCAAGAAATGACAACGGGGTTGGCTGGGATATGAAAAAAAGAGGCCCATGAGGGCCTCTGGATGCTCTACTGGCTAACACGGCTCTTATAACATCAATGAAGCGAGTGACTGCAATTTATGTTTTTTTGAAAGTTTTGGGCAAAATACAGCATTTTTAACTAAATCTAGGGCCATAACAAAAAAATCTGATAAAGTTTGGTAAAGATCAGATGAAATATTAAGGCCCTATCCTATTAAGGAGGCAAAATATAGCATTTTTAACGAAATCAAGGGCCATAACTCCGCTGTAACTGGTCCGATCTGGCTGGTTTTCAAACTAGTCTAAGCTTTCATTGATATTAACAATCTGATAAAGATCGGATGAAAAATGAAGACACTATCCTTCTAATGAGACAAAAGTTAACGATGAATGATGGACGACAGACAGACAAAGGACGACGGACGGACAACTCGCCATCACATAAGCTTTGCTGGCCCTTGGCGAGTAGAGCTAATAAAACCTTAATTTCGGCTTAACAAGTTTGCATATAGCAAAATTAAAACATTTAGTACGTAATTTTAAACAAGTTACATTTTTTCATAAAAAATCATTTTAAACGTGTTTTGTTGTCGAAATATCCGTTATATAATCCTGCTAATATAAGCTTTCCCATCGCTTAATAATGGAATTAAGACGGGACCACGTATGACTACATATTTAAGGCCTTGTGAAGAAAGAACAAGATCAGTGTCTGAATATACAATATGTATTTGATGAACGCATACATGGCATTCGTGTGGTCTACAAGTTTGACCGATCTATTAACCCTTAGCCTGCTAAGGGCGACTACAATAGCCTTTGCGCCCATTGTAAACCCAGATCAACCTGCAAGTAACTCGCAGGCTGATCAGTGTTTACAATGTCCGGCTGCTCATCAGTTATTTCCCCAAAATACCCATTTGTAACATAAATGAAATGGTCTAAATTTAAAGAAAGGATAATCCATTATACATTCATAGCGGGCTAAGGGTTAAATTTAGTAACAGAAAACAGAGGTATACGCAAACACTTAAAACTGAATTTGAATTTTTTATAATACGACATTAAAGGGGCAAGTGTGTACTAAATTTCAAAATATATATAACATACGATTGAGAAGAAATGCTGGATTTGAAGCAACATTAAATTCAAGAATTTTCTTGGATTGTTTAATGAAGTCGTTCTCTGGGTCCATCTGTGAGTTCGCTTCTAGCCCGAAGCCAGTGCTGCATATAACGTCCATTGTATAGCCACGAATTAAACTGTAAACAAAACACAATCATAACACTAGAAGATCGCAGTCAGCGAGCCCTGGATAATACTGTAAACAATACAAAAAAATGATAACACTAGAACGTTGCAGTCAGCGATCCCCAGATAATACTGTAAACAATACAAACTGATTACACTAAAAGGCTGCAGTCAGAACATCCCGGATAGTACTGTAAACAATACAAACTTATAACACTAGAAGCCTGCTCAGAACACCCCGGATAATACTGTAAACAATACAAACGGATAATACTAGAAGGCTGCAGTCAGAACATCCCGGATAATACTGTAAACAATACAAACTGATAAACTAGAAGGCTGCAGTCAGAACACCCGGATTATACTGTAAACAATAAAAACTGATAAAACTAAAAGGCTGCAGTCAAAACACCCGGATTATACTGTAAACAATACAAACTGATAATACTAGAAGGCTGCAGTCAAAACACCCCGTATAATACAGTAAACAATACAAACTGATAACACTAGAAGGCTGCAGCCAGAACACCCGGTATAATACTGTAAACAATACAAACTGATAAAACTAGAAGTCTGCAGTCAGAACATCCCAGATAATACTGTAAACAATACAAACGGATAACACTATAGAAGGCTGCAGTCAGAACACCCGGGATAATACTGTAAACAATACAAACTGATAAAACTAGAAGTCTGCAGTCAGAACACCCCGGGTAATACTGTAAACAATACAAACTGATAACACTATAGAAGGCTGCAGTCAGAACACCCGGGATAATACTGCAAAAAATACAAACTGATAACACTAGACGGTTGCAGTCAATACACCCCGGATAATGCTGCAAACAAAACAAACTGATAACACTAGAAGGCTGCAGCCAGAACACCCGGGATAATACTGTAAACAATACAAACTGATAAAACTAGAAGGCTGCAGTCAGAACACCCCGGATAATGCTGCAAACAATACAAACTGATAACACTATAGACGGCTGCAGTCATAACACCCGGGATAATACTGTAAACAGTACAAACTGATAAAACTAGAAGCCTGCAGTCTGAACATCCCAGATAATACTGTAAACAATACAAACTGATTACACTAGAAGGCTGCAGTCAGAACACCCGGGATAATACTGTATACAATACAAACTGATAAAACTAGAAGCCTGCAGTCGGAACATCCCAGATAATACTGTAAACAATATAAAATGATAACACTATACGGCTGCAGTCAGAACACCTGTGATAATACTGTAAACAATACAAACCGATCAAACTAGAAGCCTGCAGTCAGAACATCCCAGTTAATACTGTAAACAATACAACATGATAACACTAGACGGCTGCAGTCAGAACATCCCAGATAATACTGTAAACAATACAAACTGATAGCACTAGAAGGCTGCAGTCAGAACACCCCGGATAATACTGTAACCAATACAAACTGATAAAACTAGAAGCATGCAGTCAGAACATCCCAGATAATACTGTAAACAATACAAACTGATAACACCAGAAGGCTGCAGTTAGAACACCCGTGATAATACTGTAAACAATACAAACTGATAACACTAGAATGCTGCAGTCAGAACACCCGGGATAATACTGTAAACAATGCAAACTGATAACACAAGAAAGCTGCAGTCGGAACACCCCGGATAATACTGTACACAATACAAACGGATAATGCTAGAAGGCTAAAGTCAGAACATCCCGGATAATACTGTAAACAATACAAACCGATAACACTAGAAGGCTGCAGTCACCGGATAATACTGTAAACAATACAAACTGATAACACTAGAAAGCTGCAGTCAGAACACCCCAGATAATACTGTAAACAATACAAACGGATAATGCTAGAAGGCTGTAGTCAGAACATCCCGGATAATACTGTAAACAATACAAACCGACAAGAAATCCGTGGATTCACATGTCTCGCCTAATGGGGCCGGGACTTAAAAAAGATAAATGTTGCTTAAATAAAAGTTTGTAAACCAATAGAGTGTACAGTTTGCTGAGATGACATTTAAGCGCATTTGTTTAAAAAACAGATGACATTTAAGTACATTTGTTTAAAAAACAAACAAAAATATCATCAGCTCCAAAAAGTAGGTCAAGTTCATAGATGAAATCCATGCATTCAAAAAGATGCACTACCCAAGAGACAAATATGTCCAAACAGAATGTTTTGTCTTCCAAAGATTAAGCTATAAACTAGGTTAAAGCATCTAGTGCATAATTATATTTCATGAGAAAGTGATGTAAATGTAACAATTAAAGTTGTTTGCCCTTTGCTTGGAGGATGAAGGTCACATCCACATTTACTTTTTGACACGTCGTGATGTACTACCAAAGAAACAACTATAAGCGAAGTTTGAATGGTCTAATACATAAAGCTTGCGAGAAAGTGTCCTAAACACAAATGTTGAAAGTAAAAAATATTCAGTTATCTGCCCCTTGCTTGAAGGATCAAGGTCACATTCACATTTGCTTTTCACGTTGCAATTCACCACCCAAGATACAACTATAAGCAAAGTTTGAAAGGTCTAATGCATACAGTTTGTGAAAATGTGACCTAAACGCAAAATTTGAAAGTAAAAATTATTAAGTTATCTGCCCTTTGCTTGGAGGGTCAAGGTCACTTCCACATTTGTATATTATAGTGCATACAGTTTGTGAGAAAATGACCTAAACGGAAAACTTGAATGTTGACGCCTTTGCGGCTGCCGCTAAAGCAACACCTATGTCTCTTTTTCCTTCGAAAAGGCGAGACAATAAAACTAGAAGGCTGTAGTCAGAACATCCCGGATAATAAATAACCTCCAAATTAACACTGGTAATCTGTTTTGTAATTTGCAATATTTCCTTTAGTTAAGAGCGCGTCCATGGCCGAGAGGGTAGCCTAACATGTGCTGGAAAATGATCAATCTATCATTTAAATTAATTACTTTTTATGATGCTTTTTATCATTATGTTATCAGTTTTTTTAGTGTAAAGTATACATTTTCCGGTGAGACAATACACAGAATACCGTACAATTAACTATGTTATGTGGGTGACAGAAATCAGATTAATATTTGACAATGTAAGCACATACGGTGATATATCTAGTCCATCCGGAGTTTCTGTAATTTTCTTATCCAAAATGTCATGAAGGTTGTGCAAACACTTGTGGATATAAGGGCTCATCTGAAATGGTAATGTATTGAAATAAGGATAAATCACACTGGCTCATGTATTGAAACTGTTTTGAACCACTTTTAATTATGACTATTACATTTTCTGCAATATTTTCAAAATCAAAAACAAAATTAAAATTTAAACAGATTTCTGACATAATTCTATATCATAATATACAGAAAGAAACTTTAGCTTTCATTTCTTTTGCGTCATCCTTTTCAATTGATATCTAAAACTCATTCAAAAGCTTATATATCAAAATATCCTTATTTTGCCTTTTATTTGGAAGGACACACGGCAACATTTAAGTATTTACCAAGCATCAAATTACACCTAGATTTATTAATCCATTTCATTTTGACTTTAAAGCCTGATTAAAAAAAACTTGAGTTTTTAAATGTATGTCGTTTTCTACTATATATTTTAATATATTATGTTTGCAATTTATTTAACAATTAGTAATATGTAAACATAATTTATTTTGGACTACTCAAATAATTATAAATAATGATTTTAAAATATGCAAATTAGTAGAAAAACTAACAGCCTGAGGACGCCTGAGTTTAAAAACAAGAGGACCAGGATGGCCCTAGATCGCTCACCTGGTAATCATGGGCAATGCGTCTGGTGTGTCTAGTCTGGCATGGGTATTTTTTAATTTGTCCCACATTCTTTTATGAATGAGATTTCATAAAAATGGGTTGGGGGAAGTGAGGGATGGGTTGGGGGTCGGTGGGTGGGGAGTATATGGATGGATATGAATATATATATTGATATTAACATTTTAATTAAATTGGTAAAGATTAGATAAAAAATGAAGTAGCTACAGAAATACAAAAAACAAATGACAATATAGCATTTTTCAATAAATCAAGGGATATATATAGGATCTTAAACGAGTTCCCATTTCATATAAGATTTATGAAACGAGTTATGAATTATTTTAATTTTAACGAGCCTTTTGACGCCAAAACGTCATAAAATCAGGCAGAACGTTATGTGACGTCGCAACGTCACGTCACACACAACGTTAAGTATCAAAGAGTTCGTGTTTTATCTCTTTACAAAAGACGTTTTATGACGACTTTACCAAAATTGCACTGATCTGTATAACTTTCATTAGTTAGTATAAACTGTGGTAAATAGTAAGTTTATGACCTAGATCTAGATGACTTTATAATAAATAAAAAAGTTTCAGTCAATAAAACCTGCGTAGTGTTACAGATTAACTCAACCATTCAAAATCGTTTCAGGTTGTATGACACGTGTGTCATACAACAGAATATTACATGGGTGTTCGACACTGTAATAAAACCATAACTCTGTTGTTACTAACAAGATCTATGAGCTATAGCTGATTCTTTCCCCCCTCCCAATTTTTTTTAAAAATAATACAGTACCATCAAAAAGAAATACATTTAATACATCTTAGACTGTTCCCTCTCCCCCAAGGAAAAGAGATTGAGGAATATAAAACTATAACAAAATAAAACTTCGAAAGGTGTGGCTGGGAGGGTGGGGTGGGGTGGGGTGGTGTGGGGAGAAGAATTGGCTAGCTGATTCTTTACCCCCTCCCAACTTTTTTTTTAAAATAATACAGTAACATTTAAAAAAAATAAAAATAATACATCTTAAGACTGTTCCCTCTCCCTGTCAAAAGAATTGGCTAGCTGATTCTTTCCCTGGGTAAACTTTTAGCAGGGGGAAAAAATTGGCTGTTACACCGGTATACTGGTGTAAGTACGTAACACTTACATGTCTCAACTTTCCGGAAGTAAAACTGGGACTCAGCGTTGAACGTAAGAATTTCCAGTGATCACCCTGGGCAGAACTCAACGCTGACAACCATCTCGTCGGTAAATTAACTTTCTAAATAGATGGTAATAAATATATATTTCAATACCAGATATATATTTTCTTAAAATGAAAGCGTAACTCAAACAATAACACACATTTACCTTTCAGTAATCATATATAATGCCATTTGTTATTATAACTATGTACCTGAATAGAATGTCATTTCTCATGCAGATATGCACTTTTCTGCCTAATAAAGGGGTGACGTAAAAATGTTGCTTCATTAGGCACTGACCAATAGAGCAAATCAATGCGGAATCCCTCGGCGTTTATTGTACGTAACGTTATCTGACGTCATGCACGTAACGTTGCCTGACGTCATAAAACAAACAAAAAAACTACAACATAGCGGCGTCCTGGATTAGCGTAACATTCTGAAAAATAGGTAATAATAGTAATTCATACAAAACATGTGGATAATCTACATGATAAATAAAATATTATGTCAGTGCCTTTTAGGGTCGGCACAAAAATGAAGAATGCTAAGCCTCGCCTAATAAACTTGATAGTAAAAGCACTAACATAATATTCTCTATTTATATAAAACATGTATGTACTATTGCATGCCATCTTACTATGCCACAATTGTATCACAGATGTAATTATTGATGCTATGCTCATCACCCTTGTTAGGGTTATTGCATAATAAAGAATCTTCTTCTATATATCAGTTAAAACAAAATATGTTTAAGCTTGCATTGAGCAAATCCTTTACAAAACTAGAAATGTTTCCAAGGGACACGGAAGCCACCATTAAAAAATTAAAAACTAGAGTTTTTTTAAGGACAACAAATGTCTCCCTTCCAAAGCACAACCTAGTTAAAATAAGTTTGACAGTGGATAAGGCGCAACCTTGTAAAGGTATGTTTGGAAGTAGATAACTCCGTCAAAAATCATTGAACCGGAACACAAACGCGATATGCACAACTAGACATCATAACAATGCTTCCTACTAAGTCTCGTCGAAATACAACAAGCAGTTCAGGAGGGGAGCGGTGATAACACATCTTAAAGTTAAAATTCCAAAGGGCCATAACTCCATCAAAAATCATCGAACCGGAACACAAATGTGATATGCACAACTAGGCATCATACCGATGCTTATGATAATGCTTCCTGTTAAGTTACATCGAAATCCAGCAAGCGGTTTAGAAGTAGCGGCGACAACAAATTTAAAGTGAATGTCAAAGGGCCATAACTCCGTCAATAATCATTGATATGTAACACAAACGCGATATGAACAACTAGACATTATACCTATACTTCCTGTACATTTTCGGCGAAATCCAACAAGCAGTTTAGGAGGAGTAGTGGCGGTAACACAGAATGCCAGTAGAACTATAGATACTATGACCACGCAGTGTGCCAGTAGAACTTCAGATAGACTGACAATACATTGCGAAACTAGAACTACAGATAGTATGACTACACAGTGTGCCAGTAGAACTACATATAGTATGACAACACAGTGAGCCAGAAGACCTACAGATACATGTAGTATAACCATAAAGTGTGCCAGTAGAACTATAGATAGTCTGACCACGCAGTGTGCCAGTAGATCTACAGCTAGTATCACCATGCAGTGTGCCAGTAAAACTACATATAGTATGACCATACAGTATGCCAGCAGAACTACAGATGGTCTGACCACACAGTGTGCCAGTAGAACTACAGCTAGTATGACTACACAGTGTGCAGTAGAACTACAGCTAGTATCACCATGCAGTGCGCCAGTAAAACTACATATAGTATGACCATACAGTGTGCCAGCAGAACTACAGATGGTCTGAAAACACAGTGTGCCAGTAAAACTAATGCTAGTATGACCACACAGTGTGCCAGTAGAACTACAGCTAGTATCACCATGTAGTGTGCCAGTAAAACTACATATAGTATGACCACACAGTGTGCCAGCAGACCTACAGATAGTATGACCATACAGTGTGCCAGTAGAACTACATATCGTATGACCACACAGTGTGCCAGCAGAACTACATTAGTATTACCACACAGTGTGTCAGAACTAAAAGTGATATGACCACACAGTACTAGTTTGCCACCAGAACTACAGATAGTATGACCACACAGTGTGCCAGTAGAATAACAGATGGTATGACCACACAGTGTGCCAGCAGAACTACAGATAGTATGACCGCACAGTCTGCCAGTAGAACTAAATACGGTATGACCACACAGTGTGCCAGTAGAACTACAGCTGGTATGACCACAAGTGTGCCAGCAGAAATAAAAATAGTATGACCACACATTGTGCCAGCAGAACTAAAGATATTATGTCCACACAGTCTGGCAACGTAACTAAAGATGGTCCGACCACACAGTAAGCCAGCAAAACTACAGATAGTATGACCACACAGTGTGCAAGAAAAACTACAGATAGTATGACCAGACAGTGTGCCAGTATAATAACAGATGGTATGACCACACAGTGTGCCAGCAGGCCTACAGATAGTATGACCACACAGTGTGCCAGCAGAACTACAAATACTATGACCATACAGTGTGCCAGCAGAACTACAGATGGGATGACCACACAGTGTGCCAGGATAACTACAGATAGTATCACCACACAGTGTGCCAGTAGAACTACAGATAGTATGACCACCCAGTGTGCCAGCAGAAATAAGGATGTTATGACCACACAGTGTGACATTAGAACTAAAGATGATATAACCACACAGTGTGCCAACATAACTATAGATGGTATGCCTATACAGTGTGCCAGTAGAACTACAGATAGTATGACTACACAGTGTGTCAGAAGAACTACAGATATTATGACTACACAGTGTGTCAGCAGAACTGCAGATAGTATTACCACATAGCGTGACAGCAGAAATGCAGGGAGTATGACCACACAGTGTGCCAGTAGAACTAAAGATGATTATTTTTATGACAACACAGTGTGCCAGTATAACTACAGATATATGACTACACAGTGTGTCAGTAGAACTACAGATGGTCTGACCATACAGTGTGAAAATAGAACTAAAGATGGTATGACCACACAGTGAGACAGCGGAACTCACATAGTATGACCGCACAGTGGGCCAGAAAAACAACAGATAAAATGACCACATAGCGTGACAGCAGAACTAAAGACAGTATGACCACACAGTGTGACAGTAGAACTACAGATAGTATGAAACCATAGTGTGCCAGTAGAACTATAGATGATATGACCACACAGAGTGCCAGTAGAACTACATATAGTATGACCAAACAGTGTGACAGCAAAACTATAGATAGTATGACCATACAGTGTGCCAGTAGAACTAGAGATAGTATGACCACACAGTGTGCCAGTAGAACTAAAGACGGTATGACCACACAGTGTGACAGCAAAACTACAGATGGTATGATCACACAGTGTGCCAGTAGAACTACAGTTGATATGACCACACAGTGTGCCAGTAGAACTAAAGATGGTATGACTACGCAGTGTGCGAGCAGAACTAAATATGGTTTGACCACACAGTGTGGCAACAGAACTAAAGATGATATAACCACAAAGTGTGCCAGAAGAACTACAGATAGTATGACCATACAAAGTGCCAGTCGAACTACAGTTGGTATCACCACACAGTGCCCTTAGAACTACATATGTATCACCACACAGTGTGCCAGCAGAACTAATGATGGCATGACCACACAGTGTGGCAACATAACTAATGATGGCAAGACCACACAGTGTGCCAGCAGAACTACAGTTAGTATGACCACACAGTGCCCTTAGAACTACATATGTATGACCACACAGTGTGCCAGCAGAACTAATGCTGGTATGACCACACAGTGTGCCAGCAGAACTAATGATGGTATGACCACACAGTGTGCCAGTAGAATTAGAGATAGTATGACCACACAGTGTGCCACTAGTACTAAAGACGGTATGACCACACAGTGTGACAGCAAAACTACAGATGGTATGATCACACAGTGTGCCAGTAGAACTACAGTTGATATGACCACACAGTGTGCCAGCAGAACTAAAGATTGTATGACCACACAGTGTGCGAGCAGAGCTAAATATGGCGTGACCACACAGTGTGGCAACAGAACTAAAGATGATATGACCACAAAGTGTGCCAGAAGAACTACAGATATTATGACCCTACAAAGTGCCAGTCGAACTACGGTTGATATCACCACACAGTGCCCTTAGAACTACATATGTATCACCACATAGTGTGCCAGCAGAACTAATGATGGCATGACCACGCAGTGTGGCAACAGAACTAATGATGGCATGACCACAAAGTGTGCCAGCAGAACTACAGTTAGTATGACCACACAGTGCCCTTAGAACTACATATGTATGACCACACAGTGTGCCAGCAGAACTAATGATGGTATGACCACATAGTGTGCCAGCAGAACTAATGATGGTATAACCACACAGTGTGCCATCAGAACCAATGATGGTATGACCACACAGTGTGCCAGTAAAACTACAGATGGTATGACTACACAGTGTGCCAGCAGAACTACATATAGTATGACCACACAGTGTGCCAGCAGAACTACAGATAGTATGACCACACATTGTTTCAACATTATTCAAAATAGTATGACCACACTGTACCAAAATAACTACATATTGTATGACCACACAGTAGGCCAACATAACTGTATATGGTATGACACACACTGTGCCAACATAACTCATATAGTATGACCACACAGTAGGCCAACAGAAATAAAGTTGGTATGACCAAACAATGTGGCAGCAGAACTACAGACGGTATGATGACACAGTGTGCCAACCAAACGACAGATAGTATGACCACACAGTGTGCCAGCAGAACTACATATAGTATAACCACACTGTGTGACAGTAGAACTACATATGGTATGACCACACAGTGTGACAGCAGAACTACAGATAGTATGACCACACAGTTTGCCAGTAGAACTGCAGGTAGTATGACCACACAGTGTGCCAACCAAACTACAGATAGTATGACCACACAGTGTGCCAGCAGAACTACAGACAGTATGACAACACGGTGTTCCATTAGAACTAAAGATGGTATGACCACACAGTGTGCGAGCAGAACTAAAGATGGTGTGACCACACAGTGTGGCAACAGAACTAAAGATGGTATCACCACAAAGTGTGCCAGCAGAACTACCGATAGTATGACCACAAAGTGTGCCAGTGGAACTACAGTTGGTATGACCACACAGTGCCCTTAGAACTACATATGGTATGACCACACAGTTTGCCAGCAGAACTAATGATGGTATGACCACACAATGTGCCAGTAGAACTTCATATAGTATGACCAAACAGTGTGCCAGAAGAACTACATATAGTATGACCACATATTGTGTCAACAGAACTACAGGTGGGATGACCACCTAGTGTGCCAACAGAACTACAGATTGTATGACCACACAGTACGCTAACAGAACTACATATGGTATGACACACAATGTGCCAACATAACTACATATGGTATGAACATACATTAAGCCAGCTGAACTAAAGATGGTATGACCACACAGTGTGTCAGCAGAACTACAGACGGTATGATGACACAGTGTGCCACCAAACTACAGATAGTATGACCACACAGTGTGCCAGCAGAACTACAGATAGTATGACCACACTGTTTGCCAGTAGAACTACAGATGGTATGACCACACAGTGTGACAACATAACTACAGACAGTATGACCACACAGTTTGCCAATAAAACTGCAGATAGTATGACCACACAGTGTGCCAACAGAACTATAGATGGTATGACAACACAGTGTGCCAGTAGAACTACAGACGGTATGACCACACAGTGTGCCAACCGAACTACTGATAGTATGACCACACAGTGTGCCAGCAGAACTACAGATAGTATGACCACACAGTGTTCCAGTAGAACTACAGATGGTATGACCACACAATGTGACAACAGAACTACAGATAGTATGTGTGCCAGTAAAACAACCGATAGTTTGACCTCACAGTGTGCCAACAGAACTACAAATGGTATGACCACACAGTAGGCCAACAAAACTACAGATGGTATGACCACACATTGTGCCAACATAATTACAGATATTATGACCACACAGTGTGCCAGCAGAACTAGATAGTAAGACTACACATTGTGCCAACAGAACTAAAGATAGTATTCCCGCACAGTGTGCCAGTAGAACTACAGATAATATGACCATACAGTGTGCAAGTAGAACTAAGGATGGTATCACCACACAGTGTGCCAGTAGAACTAAGGATGGTATCACCACACAGTGTGCCAATAGAGCTAAGATGGTATGACCACACAGTGTGCCAGCAGAACTACAGATAGTATGCCCACACAGTGTGTCAGCAGAACTACATACATTATGACCACACAGCGAGCCAGCAAAACTTTATATAGTATGACCACACAGTGTGCCAGTAGAACTACAGATAGTATGACCACACAGTGTGCCAGCAGAACTACAGATACTATGACCACATAGTGTGCCAGCATACCTACAGATAGTATGATCACACATTTTCCAGCCAAACTACAGATAGTATGACCACATAGTGTGGCCGCAGAACTATATATAGTATGACCATACAGTGTGCCAGCAGAACTGGCATAACCATACTGTGTGCCACATAACTGGCATTCCCATACCCCTATATATGTAGAGTTGATACATACATATCATAATTACCAGAATTAGTAATATTTCTTCCACCACTATAGACCTAATATTAGTCTCAGATAAAGAGAACATTACTATAAGTGACCATTTCTTGACATTCTGTACAAGGAAGATTGCCCAAACGTTTATAAATAAACACATTACAATGAAACTAAGAACATTGAAACATTACAAAAGGGAAAGTTTCCGACTGCAATTGCTAAATGCTGACTGGTCTCAAGTAATGTATAGTGATAGTGTCAATGAGGCTTGGGATAGCTTTAAAGACATTTTCATATCCATCATCAACAGTGCTGCACCTGTGAAAGATGTCAGAGTGAAAAAAAGAACAGAACGATGGTTTGATAGTAATACTTGTATTTTACAAAGCATTTTTTAACAGAGATAATACTTTTGATGCTTTCAAGAAGGACAGAACTGATGAAAAGATTTCTATTTTTAAAAATCTTAGAAATAAAGCACAGACTCTTATTTATAAAGCTAAAAAGCAGTACTTTACAAGTTCATTTGAAAGCAATCAAAAGGATTCAAAATCCTTGTGGAAATCTTTTAAAGAGCTAGGCATGCCATCTAAAACGGGGAAAACCTTACCAAGTAATACTCGCCTTAAAATTGATGGAGAAATACATTTTGATAAATTCAATGTTGCTGAAAGTTTAATTCTTTTTATACGTCAGTAGCATCTAATCTTGTATAAAAAACTCCCTTAAGTCTCTGGGTAAATTTGGAAAAAAAATTGTTACAGACTTTAACTGTAAAAAAGGTTTTTTGCCACACTGTTATTTTTTATATTTAAAAAATTTGAGAGGGTTATTTATGACCAAGTAGAAGGTTATCTTTTTGAGAAAGATTTTATACATAAAGGGCTACAAAAGTCGTGGGTTCGATTCCCGCCATTGCCATATGCGTTGTGTCCCTGAGCAAGACACTTTATCTGCATTGCTTAGTACTGGTTCTACCCAGGAAGACATCGAGAGTGATTCAAATAAGTTCATAGAGCTTTCGTTACAATCGATGTAAAATAAATAAGTTTAAACTGATAAGGGGCAAACTTGGCCCCCAATATTGAACATGTTAGTGCAGACATCTTGAATATCTATTTTAGCTACAGATGGAATGAATCGTTATTTAAACTCATTACAACTAAGTTTGAAGGCTCTAGATGAGTTTAAGAGCCTCACGAACAAGGCATTTGTTTTCAAAAGGAATATTTGCGTTCAGTATCTGCAATTTTCAGTGAGTTTTTGGTCTTGAAAATACAGAGCGCACCCTCGAGCACAGCTGCTTTTTTGTAATAACAGGTTATTTATGGGGATACATCATCAGCCAAAACACTGTGTGTGCTCGGGGTTGCGTTCTATATTTTTAGGATCAAAATCTTCCACAGAAAGGTCTAAAATCTACAAAATATGACAAAATTACCCAAAATGCCAGTTGTGGAGACCCGGTTAAATCGTCTAGATGAATACAAGAAATAAACATATATATGTTGAAGATAGAATATAATCAATTAACTTTTATATTCACCACAAATTAAAGTAAAATATTTATTTTTGCATTCCGAATATTTAGGGGGCCAAAATACAATCTTATCATACCTTGTCCTTTCAGTCCAGCTTTAGAAATTGTTTCTCAACAGATACATGTCTGATACACTTATCTGACCATATCAATTTTCAAATGAATAAATGTAACTATGTTGGTATGGTGCTACTTAAGAAGGCATTTGACACTGTAGATCATTCTATATTGATGATGAAAATGAAAGCACTTGGTTTTAATCATGATGTGATAAGGTGGTGTCCGTCCTATTTTTCTGATTGCCAACAGCTTGTAGATGTTTCTGGAACTTTTTCATCATCAGCAGGTATCAATTGTGGAGTTCCCCAGGCTTCCATTTAGGACCATTTTTATTTTTAATATACGTGAATGATATGGCGGGTGTTTTAGAAAATAACACGTTGTTATACGCGGAAGACTCAACACTTTTGGTTACTGGTAAGGATACTTCAACTCTAGAATTGTCTCTTTTACTAAATATCTCGAAACTGTCAGTGATCTCTTCAACTTGGAAGACGGAATATATCTTATTTGGTTCAAAGGTAAGGTTAAAGTCTCACTCTAGGCTGGAAAGCACATGCAAAGGTACAGTTATTGAATCCAGCACTTCTGTTTAATATCTAGGTGCTATTTTAGATCAAAGTTTAAGTTATGACAGTATCGTCAACTCTGATAGTTATAAAAAAAAAAAGGCCAATGCTAGATAGAAGTTTTTAGCCAGGAAAAGTAATTTTCTTAATTCTCATACCAAAGAGTTATTGATAATGTCATTAATACAATGTCATTGTGATTATGCCTGTTCCATTTGGTACCCTGGTTTAACCCAAGGCTGAAAAACAGGCTCCAGGTCGTTCACACAAAATAAAATTATAAGGTTTCTTTTAAATTTGGACCAGATGTCTCATATTGAACCAGAGATCTTTACATCTCTTGGTTGGTTACCAGTGGGAAGAGGAGTTGACCAAATTATCCTTAATCATGTTTTTAATATAAACTCAGGTAGTGCACCAAAGTTTATGGGTGAACTTTTTATTCCTGAATGAATAGTTGATACATAGTTATGGCACTAGGTTTAGTGAAAACCATCCCAAAGGTGAAAGGTCATGGTAAAATATATTTGCATACACTGTCTGTGCACAGTCTCTGTCTGGAACAAGTTGCCTTCTAATATTGAGAATATATCTGTGATAAATAAATTCAAGAGTGCTGTTAAAAGTTACTTCTTAGAGACACTGTTTTAGTCTGTTTTAGTAAGTATTACAACTACTTATTTTTTTAAGTATTTTTAATATATTGTTAGGGTTCTAGCCTAATTACATTGTCAAATACTTGCTCATTAATGTAGTTGTGCCTTACTTTGGCATGCCATCAACTAACAAGGACCACAATGGAAATAAGAGAATTCACATTCACTTTTTTGTGTTATCCTTAGTATTTGATTAGCATGTCATGGACGTAAACATATATGATTTCATACCATGCTATTTCTTTTTCTAATGAAATAACGCTACCTATTTAGTATCTAAAGTCGAATCTATACATATATACAGGTAATGCTGCAAACATACCGCTCTATCTGTAAAGTTGGAGAACTCTTTAACAGTGATTTGCTTGATCATTTCTGTGTCACAAATCATCAGCGAAGGCATGTTCCCGAAGTAACAGCTGAAAGTAATGGTAAAATAAGAAATAACAGCTGACAGTAATGGTAAAATGAGAAATAACAGCTGAAAGTAATGATAAAATGTAAGTAATGGTAAAATTAGAAATAACAGCTGAGAGTAATGGTAAAATTAGAAAGAAAAACTAAAAGAATGTTATAAAGAAGGTAAATAATTATGAAAAAAACAAAAACAACTGAAACCACATATTAAACAAGGGTCATGCTTCTGACATTTATGATTATGCTAGGCTATATATTATTTATTAGTACAAACATAATAAGACAAATTTATATAAACTAACAAAGCATCGTTGGTACATAATAACCAACACATGGTCCATGTTGTTCATTTTCTCACTCATCTTGAAGTTTGGTTAAAATCCAAAAGCTTTTACTAAATGATTGTGTTAAAGCAATAGTTTCCATCCACAAATTCACAGAGGTAAAACATGACATCAGGCTGATTTTTGACGATTCAGCATGTCATTTTAAAATTACGTTCGATTTGAGCACAATAAAATGATTTCAACGATTTTTTTACCACTCACGACAGCCGATTGTCATGGAATTGTCTGTACACAATAATTCATTAAGTGATCGAACTACGGATTTATATTTTTGATAGAAATATTTATATAAGAAAACCACTCAATTTCTTACCTTGACAGTGCAATGGCTCCACTAATTCTGTACCAGATGCTCCACTCATGGTACAGACTGCTGTACCATCAGTGCGTCAGCAGGCGTGTTTTATTAAATTACCATGTTAAAGCAGACACAAAAATAGTTTCCATCCACTAAATCAATGAGCATATTCGAGTAACATTATATATTACATTTTCATCGGTGAAAGATTGGGATTTCTCAGTGGAAGAATATTCATAATCGCTAAATCGCTAAATATTATTAACTAACTCCGAACACAAAAATAACTAACTGTAACGCTGAATTATGACGTCAATAAAGTGGTGCTGACGTCGACGTCATCTGCCAATAACGTTAAATAAAGCGAAGAATTTCGTTTAAAATCATGCACAAACTGATTTAAAATGTAATAAACAGATTCTTTAACTGCTGTGTTCGATTATAGGGAAATCCTTAACGAGATGGTAAATGTGGTTGTTTTCACGAATGAGCATATGAGAGTGAGTGAAAATATGCGAGTGAGTGAAAAAACAAAACACGTCTACCATCGAGTGAAGGATTTCCCTATAATCGATCCCAGCAGTTAAATAATCTCAGTGAAAAAACAAAACACAACTACCATCGAGTGAAGGATTTCCTTATAATCGAACACAGCAGTTAAATAATCTCTATATATGTATTAACACAAGCAAACAGGTAGTGTTTCATTCAGCTTGAACGAACAAGCAAATAATCTTGTTCCCCCCGTTTATTAATAAATGAAATTGGTGTTGAGTAAATACAACGATCAGATATATCTTACCCGAAGTAACTGCCATGTTTTTTCACCATTTCAGCATTTACGTACCCAAAGCCCTGAAAGTATAGTAAACTAAAACTATCACTGAATGTGATGAAATACCCCCGCTTAAATTGTAAGTCTAGCAAAGGGTCATAATTCTGTAATAAATTGGGCAATCAACAATGGGTGATGTAGAGGGACAAATATGTAGAGGAACGTAGGTGTCATCAGTTGTTATGTGTATATGAAGTCTACCAACAACTTATTGGACTCACGCCACTATTATCTCCCTTGAATACTCGTGCCCTACAGATGAAGGAGGTAGATAAAAAAAGCAAGTTCACTTTTCTACATTTTACAGGATACATTGATTTATCTTTACCAGGTTCTAAATCTACAGCATTTTAGGAAGAGATCATAGAAAAATGCATGTTGATATAAGATTTCTAGTTAATTCTGCCTCATTTTACACATCATGGGTCTAATCTCCACGGGGTTGTATTTTTGTCTAAATTTTGATAGGTGTCACGCAAACATGAAATTAAAAAAAGTTCAATATGGTAAATATTTGTTAAAAGTTAATA
Organism: Cyrtodaria siliqua; assembly: GCA_037043455.1. NCBI lineage: Eukaryota > Metazoa > Mollusca > Bivalvia > Adapedonta > Hiatellidae > Cyrtodaria > Cyrtodaria siliqua. The sequence goes on along the minus strand of JAWPHD010020708.1, from coordinate 1,618 downwards.
ACATGCAGATATTGGATCAATGAAAAATTTAAGCATACATACATGTTGCAAAATCTTTTTTATCTCTATGCCACAAACAAAAACATTACAATGGGACCCTATGGAAAATTAATTGTGGTGTGAGACGTATTCGAAATTGTTTCAGAAATTAAGTAATAAGAATGTGCTACAGATCGCGATGGGATGTGACGCGACAGGGCGTTACGGACAACGCGATTCCTATATAGCCCCCACTTCGCTTTGTGAAAGCTGAGGTATAATAATCTGGTGAATCATACATCATTATAGTTCTTGTATCATTTTAGTTAGTATACTTATCGAAATTTCGAATTAGCATTGAAGGAACACACAGCAATCTTGATTTGTTTAAAACACGAGGTGTCCCGTTAGTTTTTCTACATAATTTGCATATTCGCAATCATAAATATTAATTATTATACCAGTTCATAGCAAATTGATTTTACATATTTCTCAATTTTGATAATATTGTATCAATAATAAATTTAAAATGTTGGTACGGAATAACGAGGAAAATTATAATCTCAAAATTGTATTTAATTATCAGATTATAAGCAAGCAGTTTTAAATCCCCAACTGCCATATAAAAGCCAGAAGATGGCGCTGGGGCAGGTTTCTATATAAATTATGCATGTTTCACATCAGAAGTCCCTTTTTCAAAATTTTGAATAAACTACTGTAAAATAAATTATAAAAAGGTGCACAAATACATATTTAAACATGTTAAATCAATTGGTGCAATTTTTTTTTAAACAATCATATGCAAAGTATAGTTTCAAAATTATTTTTACTGTCAAACAATTTGAATTTGCCGGGAGGAGCCTATGAGGTTATGACCCTTGCTAATACAGAATGTAAACATTTCCCACATGGCTGTGTTTATCAACAAGTGTGCTGCAGCAGACGGCTTAGAATTCTAGTACTCTGTATTATCATCAAAACCTGACAATGTAAAGCATCACAATTTAAAGCGGGTTGTCAACAGACCTTCAAAAAGGCACCAAATCTTGATTGTGTGTGGTTATAACTGTAGAGGAAAAGTTTCAAAGCTCATTTGTGAAATATTATTGTGATTCAATTCAAATATAGTGTGGCTGCTTCAGCATACATGTGTAGGACAATGTTTACATCAGCTATTTTAGTTGACAGACAGGCTGTGTGCAGCAGTGGTAATTTGATAGGCCCCTCCTACAAATATTTACTACCGGGGCAGTAAATGTTGTGGGTATAAGCAGTTTTTAAAGTCCAAATAATGCAGAATTTATAAATCGAGATGCCTATTTAAATGCTTCATATAAAACTCAAGCTTGCCCGTGGCCCCTTGTGACCCTTTAAGGTGACCGAATTAGGAACTATTGCAACGATATTATTTATTTTCTTTGTTGTGGTCAAAATTTCTTTTCATTAAAAATAATGAAATTATGTCATAGGTATTTGTGGTCATATATTTATAACTATGTTACAATGTTACGGTTACCTCTTTCCGAATGATCGAGAGGTCGCCAAAAAGGAATGTGGTTGGCTTGTACCGGATGCCATGTCGCCAGAAGTAACTCTGTTTGTACCGCGTGTACCTGAAAACAATACAAGGTATGAGTTA
>JAWPHD010020707.1:0-30808 GCA_037043455.1 Cyrtodaria siliqua | reverse complement strand
CAGCTCTCGGACCGGGGCCGGTCACTATCACAGAAAAGTGACCCGGTCACTATATCAGAATAATGACCGGATGACGTCGCATTGCGCAAGGAAGGAAATATGCAAATGAGGTATAATATTTCTGGTTATTTTAGCGAGAAATAATAATTACGTACACCATAGGCCTAATCAGAAACACTTTATCTCTCTTTAAAACTTTCTCATTTCATTAGTGTGCCTTCCTGATTCCACCTCTTCAAAGTCAGAAAGGGATATAGGATACAACGCAATTATTTATAGCAGGAAATGCATGTGAACGATGAACGATGAAACCGTTCACGAGTTGGAATTCAGGAGAAGCCCCGAACCCCGTCCATTCAAACACTTGGGCACTGCAAGAAGATATTAAAAAACATTAAGATGCGTTTTTTTGCTACTTATTGTTGTATGAGATGCATCACAAGCCACCTAATAAACACCTACCGTTGGATCCATACCTATGATATATGTTCCGGTATAACGTGACAAAACGAACTCCGTAGGAAAAGGACTCCCGGTCATTCCTCCACGGAGAAAAATGACCTGGTGGTCATTACTTTACGACAAAGAGGTCAGTTATCTATGTAGGAAAGCGAAGACATTTCCTGTTCCATACTTAAACATATTACCCTTGGTGCACGTATTGATTTTTTTAGAAAGAAAGCAACTTGTCAGAATATTACTAGCCCAGCTGCACAATAATACCAGAAATGGGGTGATGCCGGATATATACGCTACTTAACTTTTATAATCGGTCACCCAGTTTATTTGGAAAATAACACGAATACTAAAAATAGAAATCACCAAAACACATACCAATATTTTATAAAGTTTATCAACAAGGTTTTAGTCCAATCAAGGCACATTAAGTTTTATAAATCGCTAGCTATATTTGTTAAACGACGTCAGTTAAAATTTCAAATGAAAATATGAATTATAATTATTTGAAAAGTGACCGATTATAAAAATTGAGTAGTGTAGATAGATAGCCCGGCTTCCTCCGTCAAAAGAGGATGCTAATCGGATGATCCCATGCACTGAGGTCTATCTTTCGGGCATGTAAAACAAAACTAGATGAATACAATTTAATGGTAAGGATAGACTGATGATCCCGGATTTCCCCTTTATGAGCGTTTCTCAAACACGTTAACATGTTTTCATGAACCGTTAAACAACACTCATGAGTGATTATAATAGCAACCCTGCTGCAGCTACCTAAACACCAAGAAGTTACAACGTGTTGAACTCGACTTGGATTTAATTAATCAGAATCATGGTCATACAACCAACTTAAATCGTTCAAACATTTACTTAAATCAATATCCTGGAATCCGAAAGAATCTATCGATGTATAATTTGAAATGACATCTTGCGTATCTTCAGGCCAGTGGACTACCTTTGGTGATGCTGTAGCTTCGCCGTCGTTACTGTAAATAAGATAAATCGTCTCCGTTGGACTTGACTGACCACTATCCTGAAGTGTTTTGCTAGAAGGTGAGTCCGAACCATTTAGTGGTTCGTCATCGTCCGATGGAAGGCAAAAATATTTAACCGCTTCTGAAGGTTTTGATAACAAATCATTCGATGTCCTCTGTCTACCATTCTTACTTATTTCCGGTTCCGGGGTTGACTGCATAGATATTCTACTCGAGTACGGTGAAAATCCAAAATTTGGAGAAAGCAGAAACGATTGTTCTGTATGTGTATTATAATTCGTCTGATTTTCTCTTATAGTTTCCAATGCTTCACAGATCTTCTCAACACAAGTTCTGTGATTGTGTTTGTTATAAACGACGGCCGATTCGTAACCACCTTGTACTGCTTTAACGATATCTAATTGCTGTTGTGATTGCGCGGGTGATCTCCTCAAGAAGCAATCCGGTGTTGGTTGGCATGGTTGTTCCAAGTGCATGCCTGAAGATGATATTGTAGCGTTGGACGAATTCATCAGGTAATCACGCGCATTCTGCATGATCGTCGAATGGGTGTCCGGCAGGTTGAGTAAAGAATGCGATGACTTTGATGTCAAGGATGCACAACCGGACCACGGTCGTAGAAAGTAACTATTGTCCGTGACAGTAACACTCTGAGGGCTTTGGGTTAAATTATGAGAGTTTACGTGAGCAGCAGGCGATGATCTTAAATCAGAATTTCTAATGTCGTCTTTTGACATATACGCTCTCGCGCTCGACTGAATATTGTGATGGTAATTTATGTTGTACAGAGGTGTTGGCAATGGGTCTGGAAGTGTAAATCCTGGACCACGCACGTATACTACGCTCACATCCCAAGATAAAGCCGCCTTTAGCTGTTCTAAGTAATACGTTTCAGATATCGCCTTATTGTCAAAGAGGAACACAACAACGTCTGTATCAAAAACCCATTTATTGTCGTCATCACCACGTGGTGGTTTTACCGCGTTACATCTTACTGAATAGTTTTCAGCTATACCGATAATGAGTGTGTGCCATTTTTCGTCAGAAACATTGCCGCATATTAGCACACTTTTCTCAGAATGAAGTTTATCGATGTTGTTCATATCATCGTTCCGCGCATGCGTGACGGAGATTTCCGGAATTGTTTTTTTGGTTTTGGTTTTGGTAATTTTTGGCGTTTTTCCGGTCGGACTGATTTGCCTCTGTGTTCTACAATTTCGTTCATGTTTATCATAAAATGACATCTTTGATACGAACTCCCAGAGTCGGTCGCATGATTTATGCTGTATAAGTTTAGGGTATATTTCCATGAGATTTAGAGCCGTCTCGATGATTTCTTGGTGCGACTGCATCCAGTTCACCGCCCCACGAAATGTTGGCCAAAAAGACTGTTGGCGCCGCCCTGGTGGAATAGACGGTAACTTCCGCTGTTTGCGCAGTATTTCACTGTGTCGATCTGCCATGGCTGCCTGATCCGGAACTGCTGAAACGAAAAATCGATTATTATTTTTTTATTGCAGTTTTACTTACTAGTATGTCATGACTCAATAAGTTAAAGTGAATGTAGCAGGCTCTATTATTGAGAGTTTTGAAAAAACTTGGAGAAAGGTTAAAGCATTATAAAAATCAGATGATAAACATAATATATATGACCATTTGAAGGTTATTCAAAAACGGATATCGTAGCCGAGATTTTGAGAACTATGACGTCATAGTTCCAAATTGCCATATGTGGAATATTGATAAATATGATTTAAAGCGTAGAAAATCAGTGCAAATGAATGCAAATTTCTTTACTGGTCATATAAAGCATTATTGCCATTAAGTATACTATTTTGCAGACAGCTACGTCATTTTTCTTTCTATAAATCAGTAATTTTTCATATTTATAAATATTTTATATATGGTAATATAGAACTGTGATGTCATATCTCTCAAAATGGCGGCTTCCATATCCGTTTCAACAGAACCTTCAAATGATCATATCTTCTTTGTTTATCATCTGATTTTGAAAATTCTTTCACCCTTATTCAGATTTTTCAGAACTCTCGATAATAAAGATGTTTGACTGTGTCGCTACATTCCCTTTAATCTATAAATAGTATTAAATTTGACAGAAATACAAATTTAGTCATACATATATATTGAAAACATGTCAAAGAATATCGAATTCACGAAATTGTCATTTTCATTTGTGACACAAATCAAAAATAATAATGAATGCATTGTTGTTTAACGAACCATTATCGTAGTTAATGTGAAGCCGCCCCACAGAGGGAGGAATGAAACGGAAACAATGCACTACTCCAACAGTCAAACATATTCCTATGGTTCTTAAACGTGCTCGGAGGATAGACTCCGTCCACCAGAAGGACGAACGTTAGGACACATCGAAGACACCCAGTGGCTCCCGTGACGCTCGAAGCATCGACCTCTGGATTCAGAGGCGAACGTTCTATCCACTATACCACCGAGCCTCCCGAAAAAAATAAAAATAAAATAAATAAAAATAAAAGTCATCAACAAACTAAAATACTTCATACTGCATAAAACTAAACATATATGGTGTAACAAATCACAAGCGTACCATCACGTGACGAAGCGACCCTTCTGTTTGAGAACCCGCCAAAGCTTGTGTTCAGCCACCTTACCATAACATTCATTTTCGTCCTCAAAAAATTACACACTGTTTCCATAGTCCTTATTTTATAAAACTGGTAAAATGGTGGATTTCCATGGTCTCTTGTGATTCACCTTTCAAGTAAATCACGAACTGTTTGATCTATGGTTATTAAAAAGAACACACGCTTTTGCTACTGACGTCATTGCACAGCATATACTCAGCGGGTTATTTGACTCTGTATGTAATAACGTGAATATAAATCAGATGTAGGGAGTATAATTCCAGTCCTATATGCTCCAAGTATAGGATACACATATAAAGCCACTTTATAAAATGAATTCACATAAACTGCCCAACATAAAGACACCTTATCAAATGAATTCGCATTAACTGCCCAACATAAATACACTTTATAAAATGAATTCACATTAACTGCCCAACATAAAGACATATCACATACACTGCCTGCTCTGACAGATTGAACCAAGGACGTATGAGTAGTTTTATTTTCAAATGCTGTTAAATAACTGAAATAATCGATGGATCTTATCATTTTAGCTCAGTAAATTATTTAATTAATGTTTCCTCTCCTTGGAGACAAACATGAAAGAGAAAGCTATTTCCACAGAGATTAAGTTCTGAAAACAACAACAAAAACAATCAAAATCTACAACAACAACAACAAAAACAACACACGCACGCACGACCCCACATACACTTTTGCCGATGTCTCCCCTAGCTAGCTTTTTAGCTATGCAGGCCTTTTTGTTTTAGCAGAGCTTATGGAATGACGAGTTCGTTCGCCCGTCCTTAATTTTTGGCTCGTTAAGACGATAGGGCCTTCATTCTTCATCGGATCTTTACCAAACTTTACCAGATTGTTGATATCAATGAAAGTTGGGGGACAAGTTCGAAAACTGACCAGATCGGACCAGTAACACCAGAGTTATGGCCCTTGATTTAGTTAAAAACGCTATATTTTGCCTCGTTAAGACGATAGGACCTTCATTTTTCATCCAATCCTTACCAAACTTTACCACATTGTTAATATTGGTGACAGCTCGAATAAGTTCGAAAACCAGTCAGCTTGGGCCATTTATACCAGAGTTATGGCCCTTGATTTTCTGAAATATGCTGTATTTTGGCCTCATTAAGACGAAAGGTCCTTCATTTGAAACTGTGCACCAAGACCAAAGGGCCTTTCAAGGTTTTAATACAAAAAGTTTGACCTGACTAGTTCTCCTGAAACCTTGCAGGATTTAAACGAAACTGTTTAGGGATGATAAGTTCCAGGTCTAGTTGTGCATATCATCGCCGTGTTCCAGTTGAGTGATTGTTGGCAGAGTTATGGCCCTTTAAATGTTTTAATACACAAACATTGTCTGGACTAGTTCTCCTGAATCACTCACCGGATTTCAACGAAACTGTTCAAAGATGATCAACACCAAGCCTAGTTGTGCAGTTCATCGTCGTGTTCCGGTTTACCTATTTTTGACAGAGTTATGGCCCTTTAAAAAAAATTGATACACATTTTTTTCCGGACTAGTTCTCCTGAACCCCTGACAGGATTTCAAAGAAACTTGACAAGGATAATCAGTATCAAGCCTAGTTGTGCATATCATCGCCAGATTCCGGTTGAATTATTTTTGGCAGAGTTATGGCTCTTTAAATGTTTTAATACACAAATTGTGTCCAGATTAGTCTCTTATGAACTCCTTGCCGGATTTCAACGAATCTTAGCGGGGATGATCAGTACCAAGCCTAGTTGTACCTGCCATTGCCGTATTCGGATTGAATGATTTTTGGCCCTTTTAGGGTTTTAACGCACAACAAATTCTCCTGATCCCCTGGTCGGATTTCAACAAATCTTGTCAGGGATGATTAGTATCAAGCCTATTTGCGCATTTCATTGTCGTGTTCCAGTTGAAATTATCTTGGCAGAGTTATGACCCATTAAAGGTTTTAATACACTAACTTTGTACAGACTAGTTCTCCCGAACCTCTGGCTGGACTTCAACGAAACTTGGCAGGTATGATAAGTACCAAGCCGAGTTGTATATATCATCGTCATGTTCCGGTTGAATGATTTTTGAAAGAGTTATGGCCCTTTACATAGACTTCATCTTTAGCCAGTATAGCGTCCACAGGCCCTCTTGGGCCTCTTGTTTATCATTAAGACTATATTCCCTGTAAAGTGGGAAAGAGTCGATTCTTACAAATGCGGGAGGTATACAGTACTGGTTCTATCAAGAAAAGGTGGTTGGTCTGCCTCCAACACTAAACTCGGCTGTCATATATAGTCATATATAGCCAAAAAATGTGCTGAAAATGGCTAAAAACATCATATCAATCAATCATCGTTCTATCAAACTATTGGTTCCTATCTTGAAAAGCTGAAAAAAGAACATAATTGCATTTTTAATTGTCACAGTTTGTTGGGAAATTATGACTCTTAATTATAAATAAATACAGCACTTTGCCTTGTTTCCCACTGTGCGTGCTGTTTCTACATACAAGTCAGGCATAAAGTTTAATGCAAAATGACAAAGACAAACAAAAATGAACCAGGAAATGTTTTTTAGTTGTTGTTTGTTTTGTTTTGAATGGTGCACATGTAAGGCCATATATAACAGTCGAGGTAGAGGCAGACCACCCATTTTTTCTGGGTGGAACGTATACTATATACCTCTTGTCATCCGTAAGATTCGACACTTTCTCACTTGACAAGTCGAACTCCCAGTGGGATTCGAACCCGCATCGGTGAGGGGCGAGAAGGATCGCAACGCAGGGTCTTTACTATCCCGGTCACGGAGACACTGTTCCTTCTTATTAAAGCGTTTTAAAAATCTTGATCAAGAAAATGCTATTTCACCAATGTTATATTGTTTGTTTTGTTTGTTTGTTTGTTTGTTTGTATGGTGTTTAACGTAATTTTTAACACGTGTAAGGTTATATATGACGGTCGATTTTTTGTGGTGGAGGCAGGCCTCCTACTTTTCCTGGGTAGAACAAGTGCTGTACACCTCTCGCCATCTGTAAGAATCGACACTTTCTCACTTACAAGTCGAGCTCCCATTGGGATTCGAACCCACATCGGTGAGAGGCGAGAAGGTTTACGACGCAACGTTGTTAATCCCTCGTTATAACCTAACACCTCAGTTATATACGAGTAAGGTGACAGCGGTTCTAGTACATACTTCAGTAAAGACTATATCGAAGACATAATTGCTATTTTTGGCAAATTAAGTATTATTAGTATATAAATGACAGTTATAAGTAATAATTAAAGTAGATAGATTGATGTGCGAAGCTTATTGTGTTTCAGTGATTATTAACTACATCATTGTCTGTGACGGTGTACATAATGCATGACTTTTACGCATTATAGAGAGGTAGGGGCTACGCGGAGGTGGCGGGTCGGGGGTATGTGAGACAAGGGGTGGTGTACGGGAGACAAGAAGCGGGATTCGGAAGACAATGGGGGCTGGGGCGGGAGAGAAAGGGACAGGAGTTTTTTTGTTTGTTTTTAAATATCATAGTTTGAGAGTCGTTTTGGTTGAAATAATCCGTCTATAGCCTATCAAAATCATTAATTGAACCTTAATGATTTTAAAATTAAGAATTATCACCTATTGTCTATCATTATCTTGTCTGCCGTTCACGTTTTGTCTCCGCGATCGATAGTTTCGTCCGGATTACGTCCCCTTTTGTTGGTCCCATGTCAGGCCGAAGCTTATTGCTAACGAATATGCCCTCCATGGTAAGAGTAACTCGGTAAAACAGGAGATAAAAAAGTAAAGAAACCCAAACTCCACCCGCAGTGAAAAGTCATGCGCGGATTTAGTGGGGAGGGGCGGAGTGGGGGCGTACTCGGCGAGGACCCCCAAAAAGCTGAGAGTTATGGAAATGCGCCCCTCCCCACCCCACCTCCACACCCTTCCTCCTGCCCTCTAAGTATTCATAGATACGCTGTGGTGCATTCTGAATTTCCCAACATTTTAAATACCTATTTTGACGCTGAAATTTGGATGATTCCGACTGCATGTGATTAAACAGAGAGCACTCCTGAAATAAGTTGAAGGTATTGGTCGTATTTGTGGAAATTCTCTTAAACCTACAAATCGCCTCGATATTGTAAAATAAACTACAATTACAAATAAATAGAATTGTTTATTTGTTCGTAGTGCTGGAGTCAGTACATATACTCTGAATATTAATATTATCATAATATACATACAACTGTTATGTTTAACTCGTTTTGTTTAACTCGTTTTTAACACATAATATTGCCATTTATCACATACTAGCCCATAAATATGTTGTTTTTGAATATACGATACGATAACGACATAAACATAGCTAGTCATATCCATCACACGGGTGAAATAAATAAAGGGTAAACAAAGTCATATCACGGAAATAACCGAATGTCCATCTCGATTACTTCACCAGACGGAAATTACAGAGTAGCTGTTACGAGGCAACATGAATTTGGAAATATATTGAACATTTGACTTTGGACATTCGATCGGAATCACCAATAACTAAATTATTTGACATTGGACATAATCTCCAATATCAAAACATTGGACATTCGAGCCGAATTATTCAAAGTCAAATTATTTTGATATTGGACATTCGCCTCTCGAATGTCCAAAGTCAAATTATTTTGATATTGGCGTTTCGGACCGAATGTCCAAAGTCAAATTATTTTGATATTGGCGATTCGTTTCCAATGTCCAAAGTCAAATTATTTTGATATTGTAGATTCGGAAATGTCCAAAGTCTAATTATTTTGATATTGGACATTCGGATCAATTTAATTTGACTTTGGACATTCGAGGCGAATGTCCAAAGTATTAATATCAAATTAATTGACTTTGGACATTCGAGACGAATGTCTAAAATCAAATTAATTGGCATTCGAGACGAATGTCTAAAATCAAATTAATTTCATATTGGAGATTCGTTTCCAATGTCCAAAGTCAAATCATTTTGATATTGGACATTCGGTTCAGTCAAATTATTTTGATATTGGACATCGGCTCGAATGCTCAAAGTCAAATTTATTTGATATTGGAGATTCGTTCCCAATGTTCACAGTCAAATTACCAATGTCCAATGTTCAATATATTTCTAAATTAATGTTGCTTAGTTACGACTGTATACGATTTGTCACGCGTACGGTTTGTCGTCTGCGTTTCATTTGTTGATTCCGTCCTGTTTTCGCGCCAGATTATTGGCTATAAAATCAGTATCCGTGGATGAAATAACCACTTATGACCATTCATTTTCTTGATTAGACAATTACAAAGTGAATGGCATTCGTTTTAAATGATGTTATACATTGTAAATGAAGTTTTGGAAAAAATAAATGTTATGTACCACATACGCGACAGACATTAACACATCAAAATCGACTAGATCTATTAAAAAAAAAAATCTCCCTGGAAAACAGCGTAGTGAGTGAGCTGAAGCTGGCATTTCAACAAAGCTGAGGTATATAAAAAATGTCTATTTTCATCTCACACCCTGTATCAGGCTCTCGACTCATATCAGTCCTCGATCCCTTATTTGTAAATACTTTTATCTTTATATATTTACATTAATTTTTTATTACTACTTCATTTCTTCATCTTTCATCAGTTTTTGAGCACAATATGACCTATTTGTGTCGACGTGTCGTAAAACACCATTCATTCATTCATATCAGTCCTCGAGCTGAAGCTCTCGGGCTGATATGGCGTCTCAGGCCTGATATAGGGTGTGATATGAAAAAAACCATATATTATGATTTCGATTACAGTAAATAACAGTATCGATATTGCAATATAAACATTTAATCAGTAAAAAATGAAATACGTCCGTCCAGTAGGTGCACTCAACGCTGAAGGACCAAACCCGCCAAACATCTCAAGCTTTGCACGTGCAAACTAAATCTTAAAATACCATGACCTCTATTGGAGCATTTTCCCGATTGAAGATACATTAATTTTCTTCGTATTCGTTCTATTCAAACAAAGACAATTATATTTTCAAGAAAACGGGATAAAAAATAATTTCTTTTGGAATGAAACTGAAGTGAAAATTTCAATAATAGTAGTAGACTTTAAGATATAGGTATTTTTGGGTGTGTTTCGTTTTAGACGCTGACCTATATTATTTTTTAAATCTTGGTATATTTGGGGTGGGTGGGGGCAATAACCTATATGTGCACCGTGATATGTGAGCCTATGTATTTCGAAGTATTCCGAGTACACACTTGGCTGCTGACCAGCAGGAGCCCTCTGGAAATACTGAGGACTGGTGTGACCTGGTATGGTATTTGCTCTGTCAACGATTATTTTAAATTATCTAACATTGGCAGTTACTTTCTGTAAGCTTTGAAAATTTAAACACTTGCATCTAAAGTATAGAAAAACTATTATTCAATCTATTGATTAACCCTTTAACGAGGTCCATAGTGATCAAAAATAAGAAAATGGAAGGAAGGGAAGAGTGAATATAAGTATGAGAATATCTACCATGGCAGTAACATCAAATATGTAGAAGATCATGGAAATTTCCACCCCGCGGTGCAACTGTTTTGACCGGAACCGACACTTGCCAACATTCCGATCAAAACAGATATACCGAGGGTTGAATAATTCTCCACCAGATAAACACGACTGGTTATTTTCTTTAATGACAACACAACAAGAAACATGTCGCACGTAATCCATGGAATTATTAGTATAAATCGAGTTTTGTATAGTACTGGGGTGTAAGATTATTAGAATCGTTCATGGGTATCCGGTGAAGATAGTGAATTCTTGCATACATGACAAGGATATCCGCGCATGTTGGTGCGCGCATGAATTTTTATCTCGCCCTAGGGTGAGATGGAAATATCTAGCCCCGGTATAAAATGACGGATATTCGTGTCCGGTATTCAAGAAAAGATGTTCCGATAAATATAAAATGCATGGAAATCCTTGTCTGGAATCTCTGTCTTAAACGGAAATTAAATAATAGTGATCTGTAAAATTTGGCTACTTCGACAGTAGTATAGAAACGAGGGGTACCAGCACAGTTTTCCATCACGGGGCATGAGAAAAACTAATGAAATATGCCAGAGGGGACTCAGGCGTAACTCTCATTCACACAACCAAGATCTAAATGTAAGTCACGCCTAAATCAACACCAACATATTTCAACAGTTTTCTCGAGCACCCCGCTCTGGAAAACTCCGCTGATACCCCTCGTTTCTATACTACTAATCAATCCGGTTTGTCATTTTAATAACATAACATTTGCAACTCATTAAGCAAAGTCAGACGGAACCGGGCAGTAGTCTTCATCATCGCTCTGCATATCATTTTTTACCATGGAGTATTTTATTTTTCTACACTTTGCTATTTTGTATTTCAGTTCAAGAAGCTCTTCTCTGTTTTTAACCAGCTCACGTTCATAATTATCCATTTCAACCAGCAATCTTTTTCGCTTATTGACTTTGCGTTTTTTGGTGTCCATAAAATCATCACGAACTACTTCATATTCTACTTGGAGTTGCTTGCTTGTCATTATTTGTTTTCTATATTTATCTTTTAAATTGTTAAGTTTTCTGCAAACCTTTTCTAATCTTTCTTGTTCCATTATATAATAATACTATATATAATTATTTTTAAGCCCTTATTTAATATTCAATATCCTTAAATGGAGCCCAACTATTGAAATCCTCATTGTAACCCTTCCATTTAGGAGAGCGCAATAATTTTATTTTTCGACTTTTCGGCGAATCTACTTTTGGCGAAGTTTTCCAATCACACGATCCGAAACAGCATCAACTCCGGGTCTTCTCTATATTTTGCAATATTGAATGGTAGGCGGGAGGCAAGATGAGTTAGACAAGCTATTTTCATCCGACATAACAACAAACATACAGCAAGAATAATAGTACAAGCACCAAGAATAATCTAACTATGTTCAATCAGAAAAATACAAGCAAGCATAGCATAGGGAAAAAGATGGGGGAAAGATATCAAAGAATTGCAAGACAAATTGAAAATCCTAGTAGCTCAAAGAAAGAAAAAAGTTTTGTCTCCAGAAGGTAGGACACTGAGATCAAAAATAGCAGCAGGGATGAGATGGGGAAGAAATGTCAATGAATTACAAAAACAATTACAGGGATTGGATGGACTATTGAAAATCAAGAAAGACCAAAAAGAAGACCAAGAAGAAGATCAAAATGACACCGACGATACACGATAAATGTCAGATGATAGTACAGATCAAAATGACACCGGAGATAGTACAGAAGATATTCTGGATGAATTGCGAAATAGATTCGAGGATCTTTGGGCAAAAGTAAAACATGACACGCAAAAAAGGGAAGATCTGTATGACATCGCAAACACATCCATGCAGTTGAAAAAACTTAGACATACAGCTGAAAAAGATAAACAAGAAATACTCGATTGGTTGAACAAAGTTTTTGTCACAAATCAATACAGATAATCTCATATATTTTCACCGAAAGTAGAAATTTAATCTAAACCTATATTATATACAATGAACTCAGAAAAAGCTACCAAAGAAAGAAACATGGAGATAGACGGGAGCACCTTGGGGATTCGCTCGAGAAGATATCTAGCATACTATATAGCAAAAGAAAATGCCTACGACAATAACCTGGTATCAGATATTTCAAAGGTGGACTACACAAAGGGGAATAGTGGTAAAACAAAACTGCGATCTATCCCAGGGATAGAAAAAGCTTTCATCGATGATATATATGTATTTGGGTATCTAGGAAAAAATGATATTCAAGCAAAACAAGGAAAGGTGATGTTAACCGAAGGAAAAACAGGCGCTGCAAAAAATATTGTACAAACAATAGCAACATTTGTGTCGAAAACAATTGGACGTGGACGAGACTATTGTAATGTCAGAATCTGTAATTGCACATTGAACAAGAATCAGAATAGCAGTATCTCGAAAACTATAGAAATAATTGAAATCGCATACAAGTAGTAGAGTAAGAAAGAATTGGGAACGCATATGGAAAGAAAAACCAATAGGAAATGTACTCGCAAAGATGGATGTGTCAAACATTCCCATGGGTGTAGTGGAAAAGAAGAAAATGAATCTCTGTCGACTTCTAGAAAGCGTGGGACTAGGAATTTACTCTATAGATTACACAAGAGACTATTCTGGAACAATGAAAAGATCCAGTCTGGTTGATTATTTCAACTTTGACAGAACGAAGAGCCTATTTTCTGGAATGCAGAGTGACGAGCCCACAATTCTAGAGAATACGAAATCAGTCGGAAATAATGTCTTCATTACTATACAAACGAGCGGTGGAAATGTCGTGAGAACAAAAATATACAACAAGATTGTCTCAAACTTTGAAGCGGGGGATGTACAAAAAGTATTCGGAGGGCATCTGGCAGATTTTGTTGATTCCAAATCTGAACGTTTGCGAAATACATTTTCACACCCGGATGTGCAAAAACGAGGATGTACTAGAGTTGAAATTTCAATATACGGAGACCACAACCATTTGTCAGGAACACATATTCTAGAAGAAACTGTAGAAGAACTCCCGGGTATATTCTACATACAACCAGCAAACAATCAATGGGCAAATCTAGCAGAAAATATTGATAGAAATATGATTATACTAGACAGAGTTCAAAATACTTTGTACATTGTTTGGTATTGTAACACTCACACTGGTAGAATTGTAGGGACTTCATTCTCACCAAAAGTATCATGGAAAAAAGCAAAGAAGTATGCTGTGTCAGCATTTGGCTTTCGTCGTTGCCCAATATTTGTGCTTGATATACTGCGATACGAAAATGGAAAATTTCTAATTGCCCCGCTAGAATGCTACACCAAAGAATAAAATACGAAAACAATCCGTTGTGATCAAAATCCTTCCAAGGCTAGAACAACGAAGATAGAACCAACAGACTACCTCCCACCAACAAATTGTGTAGAGTGGATATGGAAGAGAAAGGGGAAGAATAGAAAGGTGATGAGAAGCCTCCATTTCAAATTCTTCGACAAGAAACAGATAGAAAGATATCAATGAACTCCACCAAGAAAAGAGAAAAAATAATTGCACAGATATTTGAAGAAGAGGAAAAGGGAAAATGGGTAGAGGTGAACAAAAAAGTGCAGGAGAAAGTTTGGGAGGAAAAAGAAAAGGAGTTGAGTGAATTGAAAAAAATATATTACGGTTTTTTGACGATATACCGATCTAACAAATACAACTGATCGCCAATGGCGATCTGGATGTGTTGTTGGCATCAACTCAAATACAAGTGAAAATCCTCGTAATATGCTTCCGATTCATATCGGAAATGTGAGTCTGCATTAAACTAAGCCTCATATTACTATCGGTTGAATTACTGTTTACTGACATGTTTGATCCGAAAAACCTAAGATATACATAAACTATAAAAAATAAAAAATAAGCAATTAAATAACCTCGTTAATCCCGTTGAAAATGAATGTTTTATTCTGTAAAGTATTTGAAAATATTAGCTTGACATATGGTGTTCTTTTGTCATGTGAGTCATTCGTAATCCAATATTGCAATCTGCGTTATCTCTCATTTAGTTAAAACAGCATACGAATAAGAATACTTATCAAGAACAAATTACAACTTTATTAAATAAATGTTCTGGGTTTAAAGTTTAAACAACCGCAAAATGAGTTGATAATGAATAATATTTAACGATTTAAATAAATTCAAAAAAACTTAAATTTAAATATTTAAAAGTTTTCCTCGCACACAGCCATTGAAATGTATGTCCTGTTACTTGATATTATGTTACTAGTCAGTGGCGTTGGTTGGGCATCACGACCGCGCATGCGAGAGCTCATTTGCATTTGAATGGATGACATCATGCTCTAAACATAGAACGTGGTATAAAATATATCATATATACGCGGCCTCATTTGCATATGAATGAATGTATTATGGTAGAGGGGATTAGTGAAAGGATGTTCGAATAAAGGGTATTGCATCAATCAATTATTTACGTTAAAGGGTATTGCATCAATCAATTATTTACGTTAAATTTTAAATTAACCATTACTGTTACGTCTGTTATAAGTGGAAACGGTAATTTTACTAAATAAGAACAAAGCTGAACACATTTAGAGTATGAATCAAGAATCCCACGATAGATTATCTGGTAACTGTCTGTAGCCCCATGGTTGAATACATTCACCATGTATCCAAGTCGGAAGTCTGAAACAATAATTTTCATCCTTTTACAGTTCTGCTTCGGTTGAATTCAGAAACTCTGAAACATTTCCAATACCCATTGACATTTCTAAAATTGAAGAAATCTAAAGACGTCCATGATTACTTATGAAATATACTCTGTCTTTAATAGAAGTCGTATTCTTCATAACAAGAATTGAACATGTTAGTACATGCATTGTCCAAAAATTGTGATTTGCATGCGCGAAAATATAAGACGTGATTTTCATCCGCTCGAGAATTAACGAAGAAGATATTTAATTAATAGTTTATATATGAACTAGTACGTATTACAAACTATTCAAATTGTGTAAAGGGTAACAGGTATCACCCCATTTATCACCAGTGTGTATAAATTAACCATGTCTGGAAAAAACTTCAACTTCTATTGTCGTGTGTCACACCCACATGTCAGCAATGGCCTCCAACAGGAAAGCCAAGAAAAAAATCAACATCGTCAAGCTTAGACCACAGTTGACCATGAGCCTACTATTATTGTTATGCACAGTCATGTACTTCATGAACTATAATGAACATTCATCATATACTGCATATGCTACAAATATTGCAATGGGTGTAAAAAAACTTGAAAAACTTTCACCTCAGACATATTGAACCGCACATCTAGTAAAACCATTCTGACATTACTATTACAGCTGTCCGGTGATATAGAACTAAACCCTGGACCACCAAGGAACAGCCAACCTGTTTGGCCCTGTGCCATCTGCGAATACCCAGTATCTTGGTCACAGGCAGGGATTGCCTGCGATGACTGTAATGTTTGGCATCAGAGGACGTGTTGATCTATGTGCTCACACGATTACAGAACCTTAGAAAGGCCCAGTGTTGTATGGAAGTGCTGCAAATGTGACAGCTAAAATTGCGATAGTTTCACCTTTCGCAGTTACGAACTTTAAATATCAAATTCATTCACACCATTAACCTTCATCGACTCGACCATAGACTCTGTCCACTCAAATGTCTTTAGCCCTCTACACACAAGCAGCTCTAGAGGCAACAACGCCAACAGCTCACAACGACATTCTACTTCGAGCAACCGCAGCAGTCGTAGGATGTCGTCAGGGAAAGACCTCAGTGATTCTAACCCCTACCCAGAGCTGCCAGATAAGCAGAACCTCAGCATCCTTAACATCAACTGCAGAAGTGTGAAGGAAAATAACCTCGAGTTCAAAATGGCTGTTAACTACATAAAACCAGATATCATTTGTGGAACAGAATCATGGCTGAAAGGAATACAACCAGGCAAACCAACATCTCCAAACGCTATTAACAATGCCGAAATCTTCCCATTCAACTACCAAGCATTCAGGAACGACAGGGGAACTAGAGGCGGTGGAGTGTTCATAGCAGTCCAGAACAACTTACCGCAATAGAGTGTATTGATTTCATCACAGACTTTAAACTTGAATATGTAAAAGTGAAACTTAAATAAAAAAAAAAGTCCTCTATGTTGGATCATTTTATATGCCAAAGAGAAACATATCTGACATTAACAAACTTGCAGATTCACTGAAACTTTTGAAATCTTCCAAACCAAAGCACCTCATCTCGTGCGGAGACTTTAACTGCCCTGATATTGACTGGAACACTTTGACTGTCTCGAGCGACCATAAAGTCCAAGACAGATCAGTACAACGGCACCTTGTAGACACCATGATAGATTTCAACTTGACGCAAATCCATGAAGAACCAACCAGAGATCATAACCTACTTGACCTGGTTTTTACAACAAACCCTTCCTTGATTAAATCCTCTGTCAATGCACTTGGTATATCTGACCACACCATGGTTGTCACCGACGCGGACATCAATCCTGTGTAACATAACCAGAAACCAAGGAAGATCTTCAAATTTGCAACGGCAAACTGGGAAGCTATCAAGGCAGACTGTGACTCTATATCATCTGAAGTTAAAATACAATTAAGCCAAGGAACTGACATTGAAGAACTTTGGTCAACCTTCAAAGATGGAATACATAGATCCGTTGAAAAAAAAGTGCCATCAAAAACATGCAGAAGCAAATATTCGCTACCCTGGGTGGACAGGAAACTTCGCATGTCAATAACGAAAAAAGCAAGACTATATAAACATGCCAAGGCTAAAAACAACTGGGTAAAATACAGACAGTTTCAAAAAGAATGCAAACGACAATTCCGCAGAGCCAAATGGGACCACGTAAACAACATCATTCAAGAAGGACTACAGGAAAACAACTCTAAGCCTTTTTGGAAATACGTTAAATCAAAAAAACAAGATAATATCGGAACAGCCCCTCTGAAACAGCACGGCAACCTCATCACTGACTCCAAAGCAAAAGCAGACATACTCGTGGAACAATTTCAATCAGTTTTCACCAGAGACAGCAACACCTTTCTTCTACCATTCAACCTAAGGAAAACTATAACTACCATTCCAAACCTAAACATTGAAAGGAAATGCGTATTAAAACTCCTTACAAACCCTAAAACATCAAAGGCAATGGGCCCAGACAGCATCCCAAACATTGTAAAAAATTCAACGCCAAGCTGCTAGGTTCATCCAAAATGATTATAAGTCGCGAGATGATGGCTGCGTGACAAGAATGCTGCAAGATCTCGACCTACCGACACTTCAGCATAGGCGTGAATTCAACCGAGTTGTCTACTTATACAATATAGTGGAAGGGGAGTGGGGGGAGGGTGGGGGGGAGTGTATGGTACCGGCAATAGATACATATGATTGTTTAGTCTGTCAAAGACCTAAAAGACTTATAAAAGCCAAGCAATTCTCAGATTTTGAATCTAAAAACATTATTGAGCGACAAGTAACAAATAATTCAAAGTGCTTTGTGATAGATAACGCCAACACTGATCAATACAGGAACTCATTCTTCGTAAAAACCGTGATTAAGTGGAACCACCTGGACGAGAACACTATTAGCGCCCAAACAGTTGAGGGATTCAAGTCGTCCCTTTCCAACTGCTACTTAGCTCGCGCACTCTCTCCGAAGTCATATACTAGTATTGGTCCTACTTCATAACCATACAGATACATATACAGATACAGAACTCGGCTTAACAAGTCACTGAATCATTTCTAGTTAGAGCTAATCATTTATTTACTTTAAATATTAAGTCGCCTATGTAACGGTTTAACCATTAGGCGATTAAATCGTAAAAGTTTACAGGCAGTTATACAGTCATGTTTGTACGTTATAAATTACATTTGCGGCAAATTACTGTTTCATGTTTCGGGGTCACGTGTCATAATGGTAGACTCTGATTGGTCAAAACTTTAAATACCCATAACTATCTCATTAATGGACCGAATCGTATCATTTTAAATGTATTTTCAAGCACTATATGATTGTAGACTAAAACCGGAAGTAGATCATAATAAACCGGAAGTGACGTTATTATAACCTAAAAATGGTCATATCGTTCACATTTTAAGTCTTATGCACACATGCTTGGTATCATTTTAAACGTTTTTTGTCAAGTTTTTTTCTTAATCCTTTTACGCTAAAAGAGTAAGGAGACTGATGCAATATCTTTTGTTCGGACATCCTGTCACTAATCCCCCCTACCACAATACATCCATTCATATATCAGAATACTGTAACCTTAAACGACATTTTAAAAGCATTTGTTTTAAAATTTGTATTGCAGTTATTGTTATAATTGAAGATTTTTGCTTCAAAATGTCATTCTCTACCTTTTTTCAAAAATACGGATGCAGCAAGATTAGGGAGCACATAATAGTGCATGTCATAATGTTTCATATCGAAGGAATCATTAGACTTGACATTAAAATCAACATATTCGGCGAGAATTTCAAGATAGTTGTTTCAGTTACACAATGAAAGTGTTCAATTATAAGTTGAACATCTCTCGTAGTTTAATGCATGTGTACGTTTCATATGAAAATGGTTTTACTCGCGTATTTAAGTTAAACCCAGCTATAATTCTAGGTCGCCATCAGCCCCTTGAATATTTTGAAATGCCATAATGAAGCGATTTAGTGAATACACGAACACGATCGCGCTCACGCTCGCAATCTCGCACGTCAGCACTCACATATTATCTTATTAAATTCATTTTAAAATCCTCTTCCATCATAACTGTAACAGTTAAAACAAATAATTGCAAACAGATTTATAGACACAATTTATATAAACAATACGTAGACACATATGGACACAAATATATAGACGCCACTTACTTGTAACAGTTTCAAATCACTTCGACTGAACGTTTAATCTACATTTGAATGGCATAGCAAAAGCCGGGTACGGATCAATATGTTCTTAACTCACTGTCATTTTAACAATAAATCTGCCTAACAGCAGACGACACTTTATTGATGCTATCTCTTCTGTAATGATACCTGCCGCGTAGTGTGCATCAGTATGTAGTACGTAGCTGAACCGTATTCTGGTTGCCATGGCGAATGTTAAGAGACAATTTTCAAATCAACTCGAATTTACGGTATGTTAATGGAAAATAATACAAATGCTGCGTCGTAACAGGTGAGGTGATAAAAAAGCACGCACTAGTGTTGCGGTTTTCATCGACGTCGTCATAGTAACAAATCAAGTGATTGAACTTAATTAACGTCAGTGATTATGTCGATGATCTTATAAGCTGTTTTTGCAACAAGACACGATTTGTTTACATTTGCCTTACTTGGCGCAGTCGGTAGCGCGGCGGATTTGTAACCGGAGGCCCCGGGTTCAATCCTCCGTGGTGCCACTGAGTTCCGTCGGTGTGTTCTTGGGCAAGACACTTTCCCTTAGCCTCGTCCGTCGGATGGGGACGTAAAATGGGCGGTCTCTTGTATCGGTCTATCCTCCGAGCACGTTAAAGAACCGTAGGAATCTATTTGATAATAAGAGTAGGGCAGGTTCCCGGATTCCTATGTATCCTTCCCCTCTCTCTGGGGCGGCTCTAAATAACATATACTGTGCTGATGAGCCGTTAAACAACATTCAATTCAATTATAAAGTCGTTTTTATTAGCTCTTCCTCCCAAAGGCAGTCCTTCGAGACCCTTTCCTTCTGAGCTCGTGAATCATGATAATATGTCCTCTTGTTACCAGAGGTCTACAAAGACATGTAGTATTTGTATAGGTTATAGTTCATTTTTTATACCCACGTTTTTGATAAAAAAACAACAGAGTATATTAAAATCGCCTCCGTTCGTCCGTCCGTCCGTCCGTCCGCTACCGCATGTCCTCCTAAATCACTGAACGGAATTCAACCAAACTTAGGACTTCACCATATGATGACGGCGCGCAAGAGCAACATTAGTTTTGGCTCCAAGCGCAGGCGCCCTCAGGGTAGGTCAAAAGGTCAAATACACTAAAAATTACATTGTCAGTTTTCAATATTTTTGCCCATAACTTGGTATATGTAATCGTCTATGAAAGAACAACATATCAAACGATGTTATTATTTCGCAAACTCGGACGTCTGCCCGGGGTCCCGGGGTGGGTGGGTGGGTGGGCGAGGGGGTTGTGGGGTGGGTGGATTTGGGGTCATTTTTCATCATTATTTTTTTTGTAATTATGTCTAAATGAAACATTGTGATGATGGCTCCGTACACAGGTTCCCTCATGGGGTCAAAAGGTAAAAATCAATTACACTGTCATTTTTCTATATTCTTGCACATAACTTGGTGCAAGTACACGTCTTTGAAAGATAAACAACATATCAAACGATTGTATTATTTCAACCTCGGACGTCTGCCCGGGGGCCCAGTGTTGGGGGTTGTGTGTGTGGGTGGGGGTGGGGCAGGTGGATGAAACATGATGATGGGATTACACTGTATACATTTGTTTCCTCCTACGTCATCGGTGGGGCCTGGAGGAAGGGACATCAAATACACCAATAATTCAATTACGGTGTCATTTTTTCATACTCTTGCACATTAATTGGTATAATAGTCGTCTATGAAAGAGATACACAGCATGTCAAATTATTTATTATTTTTAACTCGGACGTCTTCCCTGGGGTTGCGGTTGGAGGGGTTTGCTCCAGTATCACCATGGGACTCTGGGATAGGGGTCAAAAGTTCAAATACACAAATACCCTAAACATTTTTTTATTTATTTACAGTGTCATACATGTATACACGTATACAAAAAAACATAAATGATACTATTTCTGATTTGAGTATCAAAGAACGATCAAAACAATTGCATATAAAAGGGATAAAGTGTTAAAGGGAAGTGACCTGTGTAAAGAAAACCTGGGTATGTTTTGTAGTTCGAACTTTAAAGGCATTAACCCGTCAAAAAACGGCAAAATTACACTACACAAGTATTTATCCAAACTCTATCCAAGTGTTCAGGTCATAAAATAATGCACATGTGCCGATTAAAAGTATAGTTTTTAATTCAGGAAAGATCTACATAAAATGCCCGAGATTGAATATGCGTAAAATGAACTACGAGTTGGTAACTTAATTCGACGCTCCAGTTTTGGGGTTTGGTCTGGCTGGTTTAAGCCGTTTATATTGTGTCCATTGGATTCTCAAAATATGAACGTAATATATACACCTCGTCATCAGTAGGTTCGGAAACGGTGAACATAATTATGTTGTAAAATTTGGCTATTGTTGGCATGATAGCTACCTTAAGGAACTCAGTTTAAGGGAGCGACACAGACGGCATAATTGATTTCTTTGAAATTCCAATAGGTGAAATAGAACCGTCTTACAGTTCAACACACCCACTGTCTAGCGGCTTTTATTTTTGTTAGCAACCCTTTTAATTGACAGAGCTCTGTGTGGAGCCTTATATGTTACACAGCTGTGTGGAGCCTCATATGTCATACAGCTGGGTGGAGCATCATATGTCATACATCTGTGTGGAGCCTCAGAAGTGACAAAGATGTGTGGAGCCTCATATGTCACACATATGTGTGGAGCCTCATATGTCTCAAAGATGTGTGGAGCCTCATATGTCACACAGCTGGGTGGAGCCTCATATGTCACACAGATTTGTGGAGCCTCATGTCACACAGTTGTGCGGAGCCTCATATGTCACACAGCTGTATGGAGCCTCATATGTCACACAGTTGTGTGGAGCCTCATATGTCACGCAACTGTGTGGAGCCTCATATGTTACACAGCTGTGTGGAGCCTCATATGTCACACACCTGGGTGGAGCCTCATATGTCACACAGCTAGGTGGAGCCTTATATGTTACACAGCTGTGTGGAGCCTCATATGTTACACAGCTGTGTGGAGCCTCATAATAATTATGTCACAATTTAAGTTTTTTTCGAAACTTGTTCTGTGTTTACGGCGTAGTCGGATTCGTCTGGCATTGAAAAAACTCAGCTGACAATCTATGAGTCTTTTTATAAAGAAATACGAGGTATTCAGCAATTAATAGCAATGTCGTAGATTTTTTTAACTTGCCATATGACATGCTCAGTTTGTAAATTAAAATAAAATGCTTTTGTATAAAAAAAATCATTTGACTGGACAAAACATAAGTACACGTATGCTGGATTGATTTTAGGTCGCGGGAAATGGTCGTATATTTTCTCAAAATATTGATACGGAATTTTCGTAAGTGAATGAAGATCAGTTTGAAACATAATGACCCATACAATGAAGGTAAAGATACAAAGCTTAACAATTACAATTATGAGAAAAGCAATAGCAATAAAGCTTTCTTTATTACGAAGGGTTTTCAATGCCTCGTGTGTTCCAGCGCAGCTACGGACATGTACAACATGCTGTAGAATAACAGCAAAATAGCAGCAACTATACAGTATAAAAAAATACTTAACTGAAAACACCGTTCCTCGAATAATCTGCGACAATATCCTTCGGAACAACTTCGCTTTAACTCCGTAAAACAAAATTTCTTTTAGCAAAACTTTGCTTAGCTTTGTAAAGTAATGGCGTCGGTAACGAGCAGGTCAGACTGATTCTGAGGTGATACCTTCTGGCAGGGGTCATCACAAAACACTTAAACCCTAATATTGCTAGGGGGCGACTCAAATAATTTTATCTGCGCTAAACAACATTTTTCATTATTTATCCCATTGTAAACATGTTTCTGCACTGTGTCCAAAAAAAAGAATGAACGAGTGTCTACACTGTGTCAAAAATGGAGGATATTTAAAATCGACAGTTTCTACATCATCTCTCTCGACATTCAATAGCCCGAATGATTCATTACAGTTTCTTTATGGTATTATAAATAGTGTTTTATTGAAAAACGCACCGCAAAAAGAAAAGAGAATTAAGCGTGATATCCAGCCGGCATGGTTCAATGATGAAATAAAAGCTGCTATTTTCCAACGAAATAAACTTCACCGCGAAAAAAAATTCACCGAATTTAAAATAGTAAGAAATAAAATATTATCAATGATAAGAAAACATAAAAAGATTTTTTTCAATGAAGCAATAAAAAGCAATAAGTCTCCAAGCATTTTATGGAAGAATTTAAAAGCTATATGTAATGAAGTTCACAACGATGCAAATTCCTTTTTATCAAACAAACTTCGGTATAAAAACACTATTATTGAGGGTCAGAATAACATTTTAAATGCTCTAAATGAACATTTTACAAATATCTCAAATATTATTGACAAAACATCCTTGGTTGCTGAAAACTTTTCAAATCTTCAGCAAACTCTAGATGATAAATTAAAACATGCAGTATTTGAAATTGATCATATAACGGCATATGAAGTAAAGAAAATTATAGATAATTTAAATCCAAATAAGTCTACAGGGTCAGATGGTATTGGTCCCAAAATTCTTAAATACTGTGGCGATTGTATCACACCAGCAATTGCCTATATCATCAATCAAAGTATTGATCAAGGAATTTTTCCGGATGCACTAAAAGAGGCGTGTGTTAAACCGATTTTCAAGAGTGGAGACAAAGAAGATCCAAATAATTATCGTCCAATTTCAATTTTACCGACCATTAAACACAAAGCACTAAATAATAACCATGTGCTATTACAATTAAACATTAATGATTCGCAAATAGAAAATGTTAACGTTCAAAAGATACTCGGAATTTATGTTGATAATACGTTATCATGGAATGTACAGATATCAAAATTGAGTTCCAAAATAAATTCTAAAATTGCACTTTTAAAAAAATTTGTTTATTTCTTGACGGATGATATGAAGAAACTGTACTACAATGCTTACATCCTGTCGACCATTGACTATTGTTGCCCAATATGGGCTAAAGGGAACAACATCAATAAGATACATAAGCTACAAGTAAGAGTAGCGCGAATAATAATGCATAAATCTTACAAAACTGGGTGCAAATCACTACTGAAAGAATTACAATGGCTATCCGTTTCAGATAGATATCAGTATCACATAGCTGTTCTAGTATACAAAGCGAAATATAATCTCGCTCCAAATTACATAAGCAAATTATTAACCTTTTCCAGCAGTAACATATATAGCCTTCGATCTATTACAAACAGTGATTTAGTAACTGCCAAGCCACGTACAAATTATATGAAAAAATCCTTTACATTTGTAAGTGCACAAGTATGGAATAGTGTGCCTGTACAGATTCGTTCATCATCGTCGTTACATTCATTTAAATATAGATACAGATCACATTTATTGCAAAGTAATGTATTATCATTTAACGATTAATTGTTCAGATAACAATAAAAAAGTAAACATATAAGTGAATTTTGAGTAAAAATCCGCTTATACTGTATTATTTCATGATCTTTAATATTGTTTCTAGAAAATTAACTAATGGAGTGTTTGTCGATGTATATATGCATATTGTGTGTGTGTGAGCGTGCGCGCGTGCGTGCGTGCGTGCGTGCATGATATTTTGCAGAAGGCCACATTGAAAATAAGATGTATATGATGTATGTTATATAACTCTAATGTGTTACCTTCTTTAAATAAAGCTTTTATTATTATTATTATTATTATTGCTACTCTGTGACGTTATGCGACTCTAAAATAATACATACATAGCCCTACAGTGTACTTAAATGTTCTTGTATGTGTCATTTACATGTTTTTCTTTTATGGATGTTGGCGCGTATTTAAAGTTTACATCATTGGAACTGAGGCGCAAAAGAAGATGGCTCTCGATTCAATTTCAGACAACTGTAGACGAGGAAATAGGTAAGTCTAAGCAAAAATAAAAAATAAAAAATCAGACTATTCCTATTCCTATGTTCTTCCTTTTATCTGCACGTGAGCATTAATTGAACCAGCCCACTGTCTAGCGGCTTTTAGTTTTGCCAGTAACCCTTTTAATTGACAGAGCTCTGTGTGGAGCTTCATATGTCACACAGCTGGGTGGAGCCTCATATGTCACACAGATGTGTGGAGCTCATATGTTACACAGCTGTATGGAGCCTTATATGTCAAACAGCTGTGTGGAGCCTTATATGTCACACAACTGTGTGGATCCTCATATGTCACACAGCTGTGTGGAGCCTCATATGTATCACAGCTGGGTGGAACCTCTAAGCCTCATATGTCACACAACTGTGTGGAGCCTCATATGTCACACACCTGGGTGGAGCCTCATATGTCACACAGCTAGGTGGAGCCTTATGTGTCACATATCTGGGACGAGCCTCATAATAATTATGTCACAATTCAAGTTTTTTTCGAAACTTGTTCTGTGTTTACGGCGTGATCGGATTCGTCTGGCATTGAAAAAAACTCAGCTGACAATCTATGAGTCTTTTTATAAAGAAATACGAGGTATTCAGCAATTAATAGCAATGTCGTAGATTTTTTTTAACTTGCCATATGACATGCTCAGTTTGTAAATTAAAATAAAATGCTTTTGTATAAAAAAAAAATAGCATTTGACTGGACAAAACATAAGTTCACACATGCTGGATTGATTTTAGGTCGCGGGAAATGGTCATATATTTCTCAAAATATTGATACGGGATTTTCATAAATGAATGAAGATCAATTTGAAACATATATGACCCATACAATGAAGGTAAAGAGACAAAGCTTAACAATATCAATTATGAGAACAGCAAAAGCAATGAAGATTTCTTTATTACGAAGCATTCTTCATTATTTATCCTATTGTAAACATGTTTCTACACTGTGTCCAATAAAGAATGAACGTGTGTCTACACTGTGTCCAAAATTGAGGTCTACTCTGTGTCTAAATATTTAAAATCCACAGTTTCTACATCATCTCTCTCGACAGATTGCGATGGACATGTCATATTTACTGCCATGTCCAGCGGCGTATGGTCACAGTATCTAATAAAATTCTATGCAATGAAGAGCGAAATAAACAAAGTGGAATTTAGTTGGGATTAACGGTTATGAAGCCCGCGCATCATAAGTAACAGTCAAAAGACTAAATTAAAAAGCAGACAACATATCCTATGGGTGGTTAAACGATACCCAGAGCCTTTATCGGCCGGAGTAGAGGAACCACCGAATCGGATTTCAGACAACTGATGCACGAGGAAATAGGTAAGTCGAAGCAAAAAACAACAACATCAGACTATTCCTTTGTTCACCACTGGTAGTGAGTGGCAAGTTTTAAAAGTGCAAAACAAAGATATAGCAGGTAAACATGCACGACATGCACGACATGCACGACACTTACCTCTCAAGACTGTTGACATTCGCCATCTTGAAAAACTGTCCAGCCTTTAACTGAAACACGCTACACCGTCTCAGGTAACCGACAGTGCATAATGCAGTTTCGCCATTCTTCGTTTTTCTAAGCTACTTTTAATAAACTAGTTAGTGAATATTATGTCAGTTTCTTTTAATATGTATTTGCCATAGGTATTCAACTGACAAATTCAATTGATCAATTGTGGTAAGGTTTTTAACTTGTTATTGCAACTACCACAAGGTTAGTTTTCAATTTATTGTAAGTTTACAGAAGGAAATTGAGGTTGATCTTAAGTGTCTCCGTGCTCATGGTATACATATTTTCAGTACAACCGATAAGTGCGTTTGGAAATAATTATTTGGTTTCGATATCAAATACATCTAATAAGTGCATTTCAATATCATTTACATCGTGATGTTCCTTTAGGTTTTTCACTGTATTAAATCTTGAGAGATTAATAAAGATTTAACGTTTAGAGGCCTCAATAGTAAGCACGTTTTCCTAATCTATAATCTGTATGCTATATTCTAAATCTAAGGTCTAATATTAACCAGTAGAATCAACTTTTTTTTCTTCTTTATAAATATCCTTTATAGTGGATTTAATGACGCTCTGAAATGCAACATATTCATTATTGTTTGCCAGTTCGTTTATTGACAAATTTGTGCAATTAAATATTTGTATGTAATCAAATATTTGATATTCGTGTATGTGTACAATTTTGCGTGTACTTTGTACTGGACGGATTACATGTTTGAAAGCGGTCTATTTGCAGGTACGTTTCTTTTCTTTGCTAGTTAGCATTTCAAGCGCACTATTTTAAGGTACGTTTTTTCTTGTTCTATTTTTTTTTTTTTTTTTTTTTTTAATCAAATATTACTTACTTTCTATTCCTTTGATACCGGCACGTAAAGGCCACTCAAACGACTCAAAGACAAACAGCTTTGATGTAGATGCACTGATTAACGTAGTTTTGGCGCAGAACATGCACTCGGTCAGTATCGTTATGGATTACCTTATCCAGATTGTGCCAAGCAGCTTTATCGTTGTTTTAATTTTTATTTTAATTTCATGAAATTATTAACAGTATCAGGACTTATTCTAGAAATATCTTAAATTGTAAAAATGTTCCAGTTCATGATAAAACACTTATATCCATTAAAATATGATGTACGAACCATATTTGTAAGGTTTAAACTTCGAATACACCATATAGCTAGGATGGAATCGGGCATAAAATGCTGAAATTAACCCTGGTGCGTAACCTAGGATAGCACGTATTTCCTTGTAACTAAGGGGTCATTTTTAGGATCATTCATTATGTTTAGGCGCTTTAAAAAATAAAATATCATTATTTGTCAATTTTAAGTCGGACCCCTAGACCCCTTTTAAAAGCCTGATGTACCCCCTTTAAGCAGGCAAAATTGTTATTTTTCATTTAGTTCCCGCTAGTTTATATAGAATAAAACTTATATTCCATTTAGTAGTTTCTTAATATAGCCTGACTGTATTTGGTAATGACAAAAAATACCGTCTAAAATTACGGTAGTATGCAATTAAGAATCGCACATTTTCGGCGTTTATGCGGGTTTGAACGCCGGTAGTGAATGTGCGATTCTGTCCAGACTTTATTGTGTCCATCCCTTATCGGGTCAAGTGGTCAAGTGGTGGAGGGACGTTAAACGACACAGACACACACACAGACACACACACATACACACACACACACAATAAAAAATGCGAATCGAGTGTTTTATTTTATGATAAGCAATGAAATGCTTGTATTTTATCAATGCAATAAAAGTGTTATTTCACATTGTGAAATATAGTTTTATTTTCACTGTAGCTACTTAAAAAAAAAACACTGCAAATTGTAAATTCTATTTAAACAATGATTTGCAATGGATTTTTAAAGTAAAAAGGAAATGACGACTGCCAATGTAAATATACTAAAAAAAAATTATATTTGAGTATAAATAAAATATCTTTATTTTTTGTAGTCGGGCAAAAAAACGTGTAAAGTGGCTTAGTTATTGAAATTGCCTCCCTTGTCGTTCTGCCGTAGTGTCTCTAAACAATTGTTTGTAAAATCATAAAATAAGAAGAAAATTTGTTGTGAATAACATATTTTCTTTCATCTCGAAGTGAGGAATAGGGACGCAAACCAGGTAGTCCCGTATATCGGTGTCTATCCTTCTAGCAGGATAAAGAACGGCTGAACCACAGGACTCTATTCATTAGTAAGAGTAAGACAGGTTCCCGGATTCCAATGCATCATTCGCCCATCCCCCCTCTCTCTCTCTCTCTCTCTCTCTCTCTCTCTCTCTCTCTCTCTCTCTCTCTCTGTGGCGGTTCTAAATAACACGTGTGTGTTGATGAGCCGTTAAGTACAATGCAATTAATTCGACGCTCCAGCTTCGGGGTTTGGCCTGTCCGGTTTAAACCGTTTATACTGTGTCTATAGAGTTTGAATACTCAAAATATGCAAGTTATATATACCTCAACGTCAGTAGGTTTAGAAACGGTGTACATGTAAAATGTGCTATTATTGGAGGGATAGCTACTTTGAAGTAAAGGTTGTAAAACAATTAACCTAAGCTTTTCAAATCGTTTAGAGATAAATCAAGCTATGCAGTTTTCTATATTCGAAGGTCGTCTGAAATGTGTTATTCACTACATTTAACACAAATTCTGCCATCAAGAAATGTTGGTCAGAGTTATTAAAAACTCAACGATTGTGTGTGGTTCTATGTGAAACATTAATAATAACAAATGTTTATGTCGTATTCATTCGACTTCGTATATCTTGTTTTTAATTAAATAAATGTCGGTGCATGTAAATAACATAACATCCATATATTAATAAGATGTATTATGAGCTACCAATAATATTTTATCATGCACAATAACTCCGATTTAACTGAAAAGGAAAACCATTAACTGCAATGCGTTAATTTCCATTCTGCCTCTAGAAGTGCAAACATCGCATGCTATTATAAATACAATATACATAGGTCCTTTAGCTGGACAAGCTGTTTCAGTTATATCGGCATTTATTCAAACCGGAAATAACGTTAACACAGCACATTCCCAATCTCTACCGGAGTCATTTCTGACTCTGTCAACGTCAAAGAAAGTAGTGCGAACGGTTAGGTCACGTGATTATTGAAAAAACATTATGACGATTGACGATGTTTATTATAAATCCTTTTGCGTGATCCGCAAAGATAAAATATAGACCTATATTCAATATTTTCAAAAAAATCTCTATGAGTTAATTTTTTTAGTAATGTTCTGCTATCGAGCTTCGGTTTGAAATGTTTACATATGCGTTTCGATTGAGGAAGTACGTATTATTTTTGTAGTAAAATAGTCTCGATTAAAACGAAATTGTTTTCATGCATTATTTCAAATCTTGCAACATCTAATTTGCAGATATTCTGAAAATTATATTTACACAAAAAATAAATAAGTTTCAGGCAAACATATTCCAATTTAACAGGTTTTATCAAAATCTTGTAATTTAGTCGTTAGCAGAGATATGTGTGAGTGCAAGGAACGATAACGATTGTAGCCAGTTAGATTTTGATAATTGATCATATACTTTTAAAAATATGCAATTAAGTTTATAATTCATATTAGTTTAATACAGAATAAATAAGCTTTGTTTCAGCATTCTACTTAAAATCACTATTTTACTTGAAATTGGAAGTAAAATTACCCACCCACTATGTATAAAATTGTAAGAATCAGTAATTCACAACTTTATAAGATGATTTAATTATTATATTATGAATTAGGTATTGTTTTGATATATTATTAATGAAAGTATGTACTATG
>JAWPHD010020706.1:0-30818 GCA_037043455.1 Cyrtodaria siliqua | reverse complement strand
GGTTTGACTGTATATAGCACAATACGTCTCAGTGGCCCAGGGGTTAACAACATTGCATTGTAAATCTCCTCCCACCTCACCGCTGCTGTTCGAATTCCACTAGGAGCTTGACTTGAAGTGAGGGTGTCGATTCTTACGGATGACGGGAGGTGTACAGTACTGGTTCTACCCAGGAAAAGTGGTTATCTGCCTCTAAGACAAAAAAATGACCGTCATATATAACCTTACATGTTTTGAAATTGATGTAAAACACCATACAAAGTATATAGCACAGACATGAAGAATACATTATTGTCAGAGCAGTCACTTTCTGGTCCAGTGAACTGTCCATGAATTATGCTAAGACCTCCAATTGAAATGACACTTGCTATACAGCACTGATGTGTAGTGGACACATGCGTATTATCGCAGCTTTCTGCTCCGATTATTGGATAATGAACATGATTGTTTGCATTGAGAACAGTTTTACAGTTTTGACGGATGGTTGCAGTGGGTATCCATGTCCCGTGGACATATTCTAGTTAACAATATAATTCCGATTTGACCATGTATTGTCATTGTTACTTGGTTACCTTGGTTACAAGTTTTGTACAGTATCAGTTTTACTGGTACATTTAATCAACTGAACAAACATTATACTCGGTAATTTTCATAAATGTTTTTATTCCATCTTTTCTTAGGTAATCATGCTTTTGGTCCATCCCTCAGTGGTGACGATTCTTTGGCTTGGAGATATACTGTCATTATAGGAATCCCCATCATCCTCGCTGTGATAAGCGTGTGCGGGACTGTTGCTCTCGTGTACTGGGCCATCAAGAAAGGATACATCCGCCACGTGCCCAAAGCATACAAGTCTTTCGACGTTTCAGTGAAGTACGACAACAACCAGGGTTCTGTCAATATTTAAAGGGACACACAGCAGTCTACATATCTTGCATTTGTTAAGTCATTAATATTAACTTTAAGACTAGTATAAAGCAAATTGTATTTTGCATATTATTAACTATTGATTGTACTGCACCAATATTATCTTTAAACCTATGGTAGAATACTATGAACAATTGAAAACTCACAATTTTGTTTAATTATATGCAAGCAGCTTTAAGTCGAAATGATACAGGATAAATAGTGAGACGCTAATTTTATTGCTTGATAAACACTTCAAGATTGCCATGCGAATTATAAACTAACCATGATGTCCTTATTAGTATATAAGATTTATGGTAATATTAAAGGTGAATGGCCACCCTTTTTTGTAGTATTTTCAATTAACAAATTTAAACATCATATGAACAGTTCTTGATAGTCTCGGAGAGAAACATATACTAAAAACCGTTACTAAGTTGTATGTAAGAATAAGTATTATTTGCATGATTTACCACTGGGTGATTGCACGGGGAAATTAGGTAAATCTGAATTGTATAGATGCACAACTATTGCCAGATAATTGATTAATACAGTTACCTGTGGATTAATTTACCTGTTCAGATAAAATCTTCCTTTTTCACAGATATTGCAATGTGTTAATTGTAAATATCTATTGTTGTGTATTGATTTCGATTTAAATAAACATAAACATGTTCATGAAACAAAACATGGCCGGAGAACTTTAAACAGGGTAGAACGTGTTTGTCTGTTTTTCTGGCAAACATAGTTTGAAGACATATTCCATCAAGTATGTATATCTGTCCGAGATATACATACTTAATGTGTTCACTGTCCGAGATATACATACTTAATGTGCTCACTGTCCGAGATATACATACTTAATGTGCTCACTGTGCGAGATATACATACTTATTGTGCTCACTGTCCGAGATATACATACTTAATGTGTTCACTGTTCGAGATATACATACTTAATCTGCTCACTGTCCGAGATATACATACTTAATGTGTTCATTGTGCGAGATATACATACTTAATGTGTTCACTGTCCGAGATATACATACTTAATGTGTTCAGTGTCCGAGATATACATACTTAATGTGTTTCGCTGCCCGAGATATACATACTTAATGTGTTCACTGTCCGAGATATACATACTTAATGTGTTCACTGTCCGAGATTAAGTGGTTCCTACTGGAGATATATATATATATATATATACTTTATAAGTTTTGGCGCCCGAGATCTACTTACAATGTGTGCTTCCCTGCCTGAGATATAATACTTTATATGCTTTGCTACCTGAGATATATACATACTTTTTACATTTTGCAACCTGAAATATAATGTTTTAGATTGTTATCTGAGATATAATACTGCGTATGGTTACCTGTGATATTCAAACGCTATAGGACATGCTATAATACTTCATATGCCTTTCTACCTGAGACATAATAGTATCTATGCTTAGCTACCCGAAATAAAATACTTTATATGATTTGCTACCTGAGATAATAATGTTTTATATGAATTACTTATTAGATATAATACTTTATAGGATTTGCTGCCTGAAATATACATCCTTTTATGCTTTGCTACCTGAGATATAATACTTTACAAGCTCTGCTATCTGAGATATAAATAGTTTATATGCCTTGCTACTTGAGATATAATACTTCATATAATACTTTACATGCTTTGGTACCTGAAATATAATACTTTACATGCTTTGGTACCTGAAATATAATACTTTACATGCTTTGCTACCTGAGATACAATATTTTATATGATTTGTTTTTTCCACTATTTATTTTGTAAAGATCTTTTTAAACTGAACTTATCATACGAAAATTAACATGCATATTTGACTTTTTGCAGATATCTTTTGAGATAATTATTTCCCGTGTGGTTCTCGGGGGCCCCGTTTGGTCACG
Source organism: Cyrtodaria siliqua (assembly GCA_037043455.1). Taxonomy (NCBI): domain Eukaryota; kingdom Metazoa; phylum Mollusca; class Bivalvia; order Adapedonta; family Hiatellidae; genus Cyrtodaria; species Cyrtodaria siliqua. Next base: position 27,996 of record JAWPHD010020706.1, on the reverse strand, counting down.
GGGCAAAGAATAGGGCGACTGCAGATCCCTTTGGAGGGATAGGCAGAGGGGTAGAATCCCCCCAAATTCATGTTCATTTTATCATTTTTTGTTCATGTTCATTAAAGGTCTTCATCATGATCCCTGCATTGTTTCAGGTGCTATCTCGCTTGCATCAAAAGAGCAGTGGCAGAAAAACAATAACGTGGCTCCAGCGTAAATGGAGTTCCTACGATAGAATTTGCAGCAACTCTGCAGTTCTAGGCCCATTTTCCATATTTTATCTCGATGTACATGGAAGATGAGCCTGGCATGTTCATGCCTTTTAGGCGCCATATAACCTTTTCATGTGTTGGTGCGCCTTAAAACCCCAATTCAATTCAATTAAAATTGAGATAATTATGCACTACTTTTTGAGATATAATTTGCTTTAGGTGAAGTTTGTTGCCCAAGTTATTATGGTAGTGCTAATTTTTGAGATACATGCATAATAGTACATTGATCTTTAAAATGTATCTACTTATCATACTTATGCTATCTTTGCCATTCATATGCTTTATTCTGTTCTATAGCGATCTGCTAAGATATGAAAATGCACTATATGTTTTGATAGAATTACTTTATATAAGGCCACAAAAAATTAATTACCTGGTTCTCAGGCCACTTTTTCTGAGAAGAGACGCGGGCGGGCGCATTTATTTTTACAATTTTACAGTGGTCAACAGACACGCGGGCGATTTTATCCAAACTTTTAATTCCAATACATGTATTGATGCAAAATATCTCGAAATTCATGTGCAATAACCAGTTGGATCAGCTCATCTCTATTGTCGATCATTACCTTATCATTTCTTCATGACTTATGCTTCTTTCAATCACAATAAGTCCGTATATTTGTATTTATTTGTATTTATTGCATGTTGTTGTGAGACTTTGTCGATTAGACGCTTGAATAAATCGCCTGTTCTGTAGCACCTACTAGTTCCAAGCGTCTCAAGCGTCTGACTCTCCTAGATTGGTACCCGTACGACTGCAACACTCACAAGCTAGCGAGCAGAGCGGCAGATAGTCGGCCACGCACCAGTCTACCGACAAGGGGATTCCCCTGAGGTGGTTGCATGTAAAAACCGGAACAAACTTTTATGTGGAACTTTTTTTCAAAATTTCGGTAGCGCATTTCCAATTTTTATTTTATTACTTTTGAGATAAAATCGGCAATGCGGCACCAAAAAAAGACATGCGGGCGGGCCTGAGAACCAAGTAATTAATTTTTTATGTCCTAAGTTTGCAGCTTGAGATAAGCTGATTTTTTTTTAGTTTTTTTCGATTTTTTTTGGATAATAATATTATCTTAATAATTATGCAGTTTTGCCCGAGTTATATTTACTAATATGTTTTGTGTAACGTTTTATGAGATACTTAGATGCAATACTCCCTTTATATAATATGCTTACTTATATGTGTTGCTTCCTGAGATATACTATAGTGCATGACATACTTTGGAGTTAGCTACTAAATATATACTAATAAGGTATTACTAATATTATTACCAAAAACACCACAATAGAGTATAATTATTTAGTTTATGTAAAAAATACTTTTTTTAAAGAACCATTTTTCACAGAATGCATACTGTTTTGTTAATTTTGCACTTCTCTTTTTTACAACTGCTGATTGCTGTCTCATTACGATTCCCATCTTTTTTCATCAACACTTATGACTAGTATAAACATATTGTCAGTTAATTGTCAGGGTCTTGGTGTAGTCGAAAAACGTATTGATGTTTTTAACTACCTAAAAAGTAAAAATGGTCACATATATTGCCTGCAGGATATTCACTCTACTAGAGCAACTGAAAATGTTATTCATACACAGTGGGGGAATGATTGCCTTTTTAGTTCAGGAGCTGCAAATGCAAGAGGCGTGACGATACTTTTTAACAAACACTTAGATTATAAAGTACATTCTCACATAACAATTTTCTCATAGCTGACATGACAGTTGAAAATAATCGTTTTACACATTAATCTGTATGGCCCAAATAATGATTCCCCCAGTTTTTATGATACTATTTTGTCAAAATATGAACATTTTAAAAACAGGACCCTAATCATGTGTGGAGACTTCAATTTCATTCAAGATCCAATCCTAGATTACTCTAATTACAAAAGCGTAAATAACAAAAAGGCACGAGAACGGTTCTAGATATTAAATGTGAATATAACCTCATTGATCCTTTCAGAGAATTACATCCACATCTAAAATGGTATACTTGGAGACAAAAAACTCCTTAAAAACAAGCCAGACTCGACTTTTTCCTAGTTTCAGAAAATATGTTTTCTTCAGTAGAAAGTTGTACAATTGAATCCAGTTACCGCTCAGACCATTCAATGATAGTTCTAAAATTGAATTTCGCTCAATTTATACCTGGTAAACCCCTTTGGAAACATAATAATTCTCTTCTTAGTGATATTGAATATTTAAAAGCTATCAATAAAAAAATTCAGGACATTAAACTACAGTATGCAGTCCCAATTTACAATATGGAGAACATTCATAATATCCCCAATAATGAATTACAGTTTTTAATTAATGATCAACTATTTCTCGAAACACTACTCATGGAATTACGGGGTAAATCAATATCGTATTCTAGTTACAAGAAAAAATGACAGATAAAAGAAAAAGAATTGATTGCTGAGATAGAAACATAAAATAACCTGTCTTTAAATAATTTAGAAACATTAGAAACATATAAAAATGAATTAAGAATATTAAGAAAACAAAAAATGAATGGCTACCTAATCAGATCAAGAGCAAATATTATTGAGAAAACCAACCTAATTTTTTTGCAATTTAGAATCCCATAATTACGCTTCAAAGATAATTCCCAAAATAGAAAAAGAAAATGGAGAAATCATAACAGATCAACATGAAATTTTAAATGAGACTAAAAATTATTACGAACAACTTTATACTAGCAAAGACAGTGAACTAGAAAACATAAATTTAGATGAGGATTTGAAAGAATTCGATATACCTAAACTTACAGACAGTGAATCAGTTAATCTTGAAGACCTTATATCTATTGAAGAAGCCTTGGCAACACTTAAAAAAATGAAAAATAACCATAGCCCATGTTCAGATGGTTTCGGTGCCGATTTCTTTAAAGTATTTTGGCGACAAATAGGACATTTTATACAACGATCTTTGAATTATGGATTCATTAAGGGAGAACTATCAATAACTCAAACAGAAGGAATAATAACTGTTATACCAAAAGAAAATAAATCAAGACTGCATTTAAAAAACTATAGGCCAAATACCCTTCTTAATTGTACATATAAAATTGCCTCAGGATCTATTGCAAATAGAATTAAATCAACACTTATTAAGCTCATAAATAAAGATCAATCAGGTTTTATCTCAGGAAGATACTTAGGAGAAAATACCAGACTTATATATGATGTTATGCAATACGCAGAAGAAAATAATCTGTCGGGTTTAATTCTCTTGATTGACTTTGATAAAGCTTTCGACTCTCTATCTTGGGCCTTTATATTTAAAATACTTAATTTTTTCAACTTTGGAGAACGGTTTATATCATGGATAAAGGTTTTATATAAAAATGCCAAATTGGCTGTTAATCAAAGGGGAAACCTGTCTTCGTTTTTCAACATCGGAAGGGGCTGCCGTCCGGGGGACCCCTTATCACCTTATATTTTTATTTTGTGCGCTGAAATACTGGCGATTAGGATAAGGAATAATAATCAGATTAAAGGTATTACTATAGAGAATGTAGAAATTAAACTTCCGCAATATGCAGATGATACATCTGTCCTTTTGGATGGATCTGATACATCCCTGAATGAAACACTATCAGAACTACATAAATATTCTAAATATTCTGGTTTAAACTTAAATTTTGACAAAACACAAGTGGTATGGATAGGGAAGAAAAAATACAGTTCAGATACAATCAAAACAAAATGGAAACTTACCTGGGGAAAAGATAATGTTAAGCTACTAGGAATACATTTTAATGTCAACTTGGGTAAAATGAAGTCCAAAATACAGTAAAGATATGGAAGCGAAGATATTTAACGCCACTTGGTAAAATCACGGTTATAAAAACACTGTTACTTCCTATTTTAAATCATATATTTATATCTCTTCCAAACCCAAATGAAAACATAAGCGCAAAAATTAATAACATATTTTATGATTTTTTATGGGAAGGGCCTGCAAAAATTAAAAAAACAGTTATAGTTAAACAATATTCTGAGGGCGGTCTCAAAATGATAAATCTGAAAGCTTTCATACTTAGTCTTAAATCAACCTGGTTAAGAAGACTCATAACTAATGAGGGGACTTGGAAGCAGCTTGTTGAAAACCTAATAGACATTAAAAAATTAACATCTTTCGGTAAAGATTACTGTGAAACATTAATAAAAAAATGAAAAACAGTTTCTGGATTGATGTGCAAAATTCATACTAAACTTATTGAGTATAGTATACCTAACTCACCAGTTGAATTTGGGTCAACCCCACTATTTTATAATAATAATATTCTGATTGGCTCCAAGCCTTTCTTTAATAAAATATGGTATAGGAATGGCATCAGGTTTATAAATGACCTTATCAAGGAAAATGGTGACTTTTACCCTTTAACTGAGCTTGAAGAAAATACTGGTATTAAAAGAAATTTTCTAATTTATGAAGGCGTAGTAGCTGCCATTAAAACATTTAAGAAAAGGTTACAAAATTTTACAATTAAAAAAATAGAAAACCCAATTCTACCTGCGAATATTAAAAACAAGAAAGGTTGCACTGATATGTACTTTATTCTTAACAGAAATAATGAGTCCAACATCAAAAGCTAAATGGGAACATATTTATGATATTGATACAGAAGCATGGAAAAACATTTATTCATCCCCTTTCAAAATAACTACTAGCACAATACTACAATGGTTTCAAACAAGGATTAATCATCGGCTCCTTTCAACACAGCATTATCTGCACAAAATAAAAAAGGCAGAAAACCCTTATTGTCACTACTGCCACCAGGACGAGACTATTGTTCATATGTTGTGGACCTGCCCTTCAACTCAGACCTTTTTAACACAGATAAATACACTCTGCTTATCAAAAAATATAATTCTGAAGCTATCAGAGCATGCATTTATTTTTAACGCAGGTATAGAACAATCAACTGTAGAGTACAAATTATCTTAGAAATTAAATATTACATATTTTCTTCAAAACGACTGAAAACAACGCTCTCTGTTACTCCAATGATATACAGACCTCGTTATTTATACGAAACGCATAAACAAATCGCAATCAGAAACAATCAACTAGAAAGTTTTGAAAATACATGGAGCAATTTTAAAACCATTTTAGATTAATCTAGCCTACCTTTTTTTCCATCCACCCCTATGAATGCTTACAATGAACCAAGACACTGACAGTTGTGTATATATGTGTATATATGTATATATATGTATATATATGTGTGTGTATGTGTATGTAAGTATATACATGTATATATTAACTATATTAATCAGTAATATATACAACTTTATAATTAGATGGGCTAGTGGACGGCAACCAAAATGTAGTTTAAAGATTTTTTCTCTTCTTTTTTTAACATCTCCCCTGCCTCAACCATCTAATACATGTATCTATTATGTATTACTCGTATATCATTTTATGATGCTGAATTGTAAATATATATGTATGTGTTTAGTAAATGAATATTACATGCTATAAAATATTGTAAGGTGTGGCAAGGGATTGTCCTCCTCGACCCTTGCTTCACCTATTGACGGGGAGATTAAACGGGTCATCAAAAGACGGCTCAAAAAAAACTTGTGTTACTCTGTTTTTATCCTTAGGTTCTATAGTAAAATAAAAATAGTTGGCAGAGTAAAAAGACAATAATTTTCAAGATTTTCATTTTGAAAGATACATATATGAATCAATTGGCATTAATGTGCATGAAATGTGCAGGGTTTTAAAAGAATAACACTGTAGATACCTTAATTTTAACAGTAAACTTGGTTGAACATCAACGATAAAGACCGAGTTTATCACCTACCAGAATGTATAGGTACGTGCAATTTCTGGTCACTGATTAGTTAGTTTTTTGATGATGCTCTATGATATGAATATCTCCTTTTCTAGTAGATTAACTTGTGCTTAGTCTTTTTGTCAATTTCATTTAAAACAAATAGGAAAATTTAATTTCAATAACAATCCAACTGTAAAATCTGATTATTGAACTGATTAATGTTGCTTGGTTGTGTTAGGCTAGCAGGAAGTGTTAATTCGCGCCATAGTAACATATAGGCATGGCATAACTATGGTACTATTGAAAGGATTCAATAACTGTTAGATATGAATGTTAAATACCATATTCTATATGACCTTATCCATGACCTTTGTTACAGGGTCAATGAATAAGGTACATTTTTTAAAAACAACATTTTTATGAACTTGACCATAGCTTCGGTCTCTAGGCCTAAAAACAATTGTGTTTTTTTCTGGTTAAAACATTTGTAATAGTCACTTCAGCATAAATATAGCATATTGTATATCCTTGACCTTGAGTTCAAAGAATCACCATCAAGAAATAAAAAATCACCATCACAAATAAAAAATCACCATCAACAAATAAAGAAACCCCATCACAAATAATCACCATCACAAATAAAGAATCACCATCACAAAGAAAGAATCACCATTACAAACAAAGAATCACCATTACAAATAAAGAATCACGATCACAAATAAAGTATCGCCATCACAAAAAAAAATCACGATCACAAATAAAGAATCACCATTACAAATAAAAAAATCACCATTACAAATAAAGAATCACCATCACAAATAAAGAATCACCATCAACAAATAATCACCATCACAAAAAATCACCATCACAAATAAAGAATCACCATTACAAATAAAGAATCACCATCACAAATAAAGAATCACCATCACAAATAAAGAATCGCCATCAACAAATAAAGAATCACCATCACGAATAAAAAATCATCATTACAAATAAAGAATCACCATCACAGATAAAGAATCACCATCAACAAATAAAGAATCACCATCATAAATAAAGAATCACCATTACAAACAAAAAATCACCATTACAAATAAAGAATCACCATTACAAATAAAGATTTCACCATCACAAATAAAGTATCACCATCAGAAATAAAAAATCACCATTACAAATAAAGAATCACCATTACAAATAAAGAATCACCATTACAAATAATGAATCACCATCACAAAAAAAGAATTACCATTACGAATAAAGATTCAACATCACAAATAAAGAATCACCATCACAAATAAGGAATCACCATTCCAAGTAAAGAAATACCATTACAAATAAAGAATCACCATCACAAATAAAGAATCAACATCACAGAGAATCACCATCACAAATAAAGAATCGCCATCACAAATAAAGAATCACCATCACAAATAAAGAATCACTTACTACACACAAATAAAAAATATCCATCACAAATAAGTAATCACCATTCCAAGTAAAAAAACAGCTTTACTAATAAAAGAATCACTATCGTAAATAAAGAAACAACATCACAAAGAATCACCATTACAAATAAAGAATCACCATCACAAGTAAAGAATCACCATCACAATGAATCACCATCACAAATAAAGAATCACCATCACAAGTAAAGAATCACCATCACAATGAATCACCATCACAAATAAAGAATCACCATTACAAATAAAGAATCGCCATCACAAATAAGCAATCGCCTTTACAAATAAAAAATCACCATCACATATAAAGAATCACCAATTACAAATGAAAAAGTACTATTACAAATAAAGAATCACCATTACAAATAAAGAATCACCATCACAAGTAAAGAATCACCATCACAATGAATCACCATCACAAATAAAGAATCACCATCACAAATAAAGAATCGCCATCACAAATAAAGAATCACCATCACAGAGAATCACCATAACAAATAAAGAATCACCATCACAAATAAAGAATCGCCATCACAAATAAAGAATCGCCATTACAAATAAAGAATCACCATCACAAATAACCAATCACCTTTACAAATAAAAAATCACCATCACATATAAAGAATCACCAATTACAAATGAAGAAGTACTATTACAAATAAAGATTCACCATCACAAATAATCACCATAAAAAAACAAAAAATGACCATCACAAATAAAGAATCAGCATCAACAAATAAAGCATAAGCATGACAAATAAAAAAATCACCGTCACAAATACGGAATCACCATTCCAAGTAAAGAATCACCATTACAAACAAAGAATCACTATCACACATAAAGAAGCACCATCACAAAGAATCACCATTGCAAATAAAGAATCACCATCACAAATAAAGAATCACCATCACAAATAATCACCATCGCAAATAAAAAATCACCATCACAAAATAATTACTAAAGAATCCCCATTACAAATACGGAATCACCATTCCAAGTAAAGAATCACCATTACAAACAAAGAATCACTATCACACATAAAGAATCACCATTGCAAATAAAGAATCACCATCACAAGTAAAGAATCACCATTACAAATAATCACCATCGCAAATAAAAAATCACCATCACAAAATAATTACTAAAGAATCCCCATTACAAATAAAAAATCACCATCACAAGTAAAGAATCACCATCACAAATAATCACCATCGCAAATAAAAAATCACCATCACAAAATAATTACTAAAGAATCCCCATTACAAATAAAAAATCACCATCACAAGTAAAGAATCACCATCACAAATAATCTAGATCGCAAATAAAAAATCACTATTACAAAATAATTACTAAAGAATCCCCATTTCAAATAAAAAATCACCATCACAAGTAAAGATTCACCATCACAAATAATCACCATCGCAAATAAATATCACCATCACAAAATAATTACTAAAGAATCCCCATTACAAATAAAAAATCACCATCACAAGTAAAGAATCACCATCACAAATAATCACCATCGCAAATAAAAAATTACCATCACAAAATATACTAAAGAATCCCCATTACAAATAAAAAATCACCATCACAAGTAAAGAATCACCATCACAAATAATCACCATCGCAAATAAAAAATCACCATCACAAAATAATTACTAAAGAATCCCCATTACAAATAAAAAATCACCATCACAAGTAAAGAATCACCATCACAAATAATCACCATCGCAAAATAATAACTAAAGAATCCCCATTACAAATAAAAAATCACCATCACAAGTAAAGAATCACCATCACAAATAATCACCATCGCAAATAAAAAATCACTATCACAAAATAATTACTAAAGAATCCCCATTACAAATAAAAAATCACCATCACAAAATAATTACTAAAGAATCCCCATTACAAATAAAAAATCACCATCACAAGTAAAGAATCACCATCACAAATAATCACCATCGCAAATAAAAAATCACCATCACAAAATAATTACTAAAGAATCCCCATTACAAATAAAAAATCACCATCACAAGTAAAGAATCACCATCACAAATAATCACCATCGCAAATAAAAAATCACCATCACAAAATAATTACTAAAGAATCCCCATTACAAATAAAAAATCACCATCACAAGTAAAGAATCACCATCACAAATAATCACCATCGCAAATAAAAAATCACTATCACAAAATAATTACTAAAGAATAACCATTACAAATAAAAAATCACCATCACAAGTAAAGAATCACCATCACAAATAATCACCATCGCAAATAAAAAATCACCATCACAAAATAATTACTAAAGAATCCCCATTACAAATAAAAAATCACCATCACAAGTAAAGAATCACCATCACAAATAATCACCATCGCAAATAAAAAATCACCATCACAAAATAATTACTAAAGAATCCCCATTACAAATAAAAAATCACCATCACAAGTAAAGAATCACCATCACAAATAATCACCATCGCAAATAAAAAATCACTATCACAAAATAATTACTAAAGAATAACCATTACAAATAAAAAATCACCATCACAAGTAAAGAATCACCATCACAAATAATCACCATCGCAAATAAAAAATCACCATCACAAAATAATTACTAAAGAATCCCCATTACAAATAAAAAATCACCATCACAAGTAAAGAATCGCCATCACAAATAATCACCATCGCAAATAAAAAATCATCATCACAAAATAATTACTAAAGAATCCCCATTACAAATAAAAAATCACCATCACAAGTAAAGAATCACCATCACAAATAATCACCATCACAAATAAAAAATCACCATCACAAAATAATTACTAAAGAATCCCCATTACAAATAAAAAATCACCATCACAAGTAAAGAATCACCATCACAAATAATCACCTTCGCAAATAAAAAATCACTATTACAAACATAGATTCAAAGGGAGCCTTATTTACAATTTTCATAGTGCATATAAATAACTTCCGTCATGTAGAAATTGAAATTGTCAAATAGATGTTGAAATGGTCACATAAGAGTTGAACTTGGCATATAGGATTTGAAAGCTTTTAGTTGTATTATTAGATCAGTAACTGTTTTTGTGCTTGATTTGCCTTTAAATGCCACTTGAAAAGACTTAAAACCTGAAACATTCATTATTTATAAAGTTAGAGAAAAGCGTTTCATTAAGAAGGCATTTCTCCCATGGAATATAATTATGTCTGCTTTAAATAGTAAATGATCTAGAATCATTTACTAAAATATGATATGGAATTGTCAGTAGGTTTTCGGCACTTCTTTTGCTATAAAATGTCAGCACCAATATCGGACGGAAATTGTCAAAAAATGTGGATTATTTGTAACAGAAAATCAATCGGAGTTAAGTCTATCTAGAGACCTTGTAAATGTTTTGACGGATATATAACGATAATAGCCATAATATAATTTGGAACGGTTACAGGGAAAGTGGATTGTCGAACTTTTATTAAGCAGTGAATGAATTCTACACTTTTCTGTCGCTGACATTTAACAGGAAATATAGTCTGTACTGAGTCATAAAGTATTACTGGTAAATTGCTACACGCCAATGGTAAATTGCTACACGCCATTGGTAAATTGACTTTAACCCTGCAAGCTTTTACTTAATAAACTGGTATGTAACGGATGTCGTTTGTATCGTGGTAATATCCCAGTGATCAGAAATTTCTCGATGATCAATGGCTGGGTGCAACGCTGACGTGTTACGGACCCGCTGTCTCCTAATGGTATTTAATTGTTTGGTTGGCAAATGCTATATATCATGCAGGAAGTTGTAGAGTAACGGAGATAGAAATTATTTGCCAACTATTAAGGGATGACAATTACTGAGGATCTGTACATACCCTAACAAAAATTATTCTAACCTAATTAAACCAAAGAATTTGTGGAATAGAGGCTATTTTTTTAACAATTAAACACTACAGGTTTTTAAAGTAATTATTTATTTCACAGACCTAATAACAAATAGATTGGACACTACGAAAATTATCTAAATTTCACGTGGCACAGTGCGAAAATTTCACAAATTATTTCCCAACTTTAAACGCACATATTATGAAGAGTTTTATAGATACAAGTTTGATTCATGCCAAATACCATCACAAATTTAATTTTCTTTCCAATGATAGTATTTTTCTTTCTCTTACATTAAGAGCAAAAAAGGAGTTTGACGGAAACTTTGACTTTGTCAAAACATTGATTTTTAAGAGAAAAGCGAAAAATGATGACACTTTTAACTTTAAACATCTTTTTATACAATTTATTACTTTCAAAATAAACATAAATTATTATAATACCATTTTGCTATTCACTATGAATCGTTTGAATGTATTCTCATCAAAATCAGTGAATAATTGAGAGAGGAGATAGAAGGAAAAATTAAGGTGCCACGTGATATTTTGGTTACTTCATTGGTTAAGATCTATAGGCAGTTTCCTATCTGTTAATTAATATGTCTGTGTTTATTTTAACAAGAACTCTAGAGATTTTGGAACAAGAATCTGTGGTTTTGGAACAAGAACCCAAGATTTTGGAACAAGAATCTGTGGTCCCAAGATTTTGGAACAAGAATCTGTGGTCCCATGATTTTGGAACAAGAATCTGTGATTTTGGAACATTTAGAACCCAAGATTTTGGAACAAGAATCTGTGATTTTGGAACAAGAACCCAAGATTTTGGAACAAGAATCTGGTTTTGGAACAAGAAACCTAGAGTTTGGATAATCATTAGAGACTTATTTTAAAGAACCATAGAATGTGTGAAGTAAGTGACAAACCTAGAATTTGTGGAGCAGAGGCTTAACTAAACCTAGAATTTGTGAAGCAGAGGATGTTTAAACAAAACCTAGAATTTGTGAAGTAGAGGCTGTTTAAACAAAACCTAGGATTTGTGGAGTAGAGGCTGTTTAAACAAAACCTAGGATCGATATTGGTCGAGGGCCGATATGACAGGCAATAACGCATCACTCATGTTTTAATCTTTTTATCATATATATACGCATTTTTTCATATATATACGCATTTTCTCTTTATTAAACCGTTACAATGTTGTTTTTATCATATATATAATGTGAATTAAATTAATTTCAGTTGAACCGATGAGCCAAATCACACATTTCCAGCATAAATGGAGTTTCTACGATAGAATTTGCAGCAACTCTGTAGTTCAGGGTGAGAAGGTTCTAGGCCCATTTTCCATATTTTATCTCGATGTACATGGAAGATAAGCCTGGCATGTTCATGCCTGTTAGGCGCCATTTAACCTTTTCATGTGTTGGTGCGCCTTAAAACCCTAATTCAATTCAATTCACACATTTCCAAATAGATATAGGCCTAGATTTTTTACGTTTTCTAAAAAAAAAATGTTTCTAGTAGCGACGCTGCTTTTAGGCACTGCAAACCCCGACCGAAAACCTTTTTCCTGATAGGCTATGCTCTTTTTATCCCCAAAAGTGTCTCCCAAAACTCGTTAAGAGTGCACCATTTTACCAGGGGAAAAAGGTTTAAATATCGGTTATTCTTAATGATTAACCTTTTTAAAATATTATGACATACTGTACACATAATCAAACGTTACGATTGTAATATTAAGATGAAGTGTTTACCTTTACTGAGTATCTGTTTAAGTCTGCTTTTTATTTACATTCGTTGTGACGTTATGGTTTAAAAAAGTGACGTCATGTAACGTTCGTTGCGTCATCGTAAACAGGAAAGAAAATCGCAGCCAGGTGGAAGGTCGGAAGCCGGTACCCTTCCATTTTTTCCCTAATAGTGTTTAGAAAGCAATCGCCAATACTCGTAACGATCATGTGACCGGTTATTGGCCCGGTCAGGTGACAGGTTATTGGCCCGGTCAGGTGACCGGGCCAATATGGATATGCATTTTCGGCCCGGTCACATAACCTAAATTTGGCGTATCGGACCGCATTTATGATACGGCTCATTTCTCGAGAGCTTTATTGTAGAGTGATTTTGTGCATATTGCGGCCAAAATTGTATATATGTATGATAAGATATATTATTAGTTCTGCAAGGATTTATTGCGTCTGCTGAAACAGTAAAAGTTGCATCCGGAAAAGCCATACGTATAATGGCATCATAATGGCATCACAAAGCTCATAAATATTCATGAGAAGCTCATAAATATGCAACAGCAGTCTGGAGCAATATGATTTATGTAATAAACTTTTGTTTGAAGTCCATGAAAACTGATACAGTAACATGAACGCTAAAAATACATGTATCATTTATTAGAAAATTAGTTCTAACTTTCATATTGTCATGGTGTGCAGATCTACAGAAACCCATGAATAAATCAATTATTTTCCAGGTAATGTATTTGTTGATCATAGAAAGTTCATGTCTTGGTGTGACTGCTGCAGAAAATCATCAATAAATTAATAATTGTAAATCCATTTGTTGATCAAAGCCATTTGTTTATGTTGAATGTCTCCGTGGCCGAATGGTAAACGACGTTGCGTTGTAAACCTTCACCTCTCACCGCTGCGGGTTCCAATCCCACTGGGAGATCGACTTGTAAGTAAGGAAGTGTCAATTCTTACGGATGGTGGGAGGTGTACAGTATACTGGTTCTACCCAGGAAAGGTCGGTGGTCTGCCTTCACCACAAAAATCTACCGTCATATATAACCTAACATGTGTTGAAAATGACGTAAAACACCATACAAACAAACAAATCATGTTGAATGTCATTTGTTTTGAAGAGTTCGTTTTTTTGTTAGAATTTTATGTAAATGGTGTCCCTGATGCAGAAATATATTATTCAATGGTTATATACTAAAGAAAAAAAGAAACGCAACTCTGTATTGATAATCAAATATCTTGTCATGCATCAAATATCTTGACGTGCATTTAACTTAAAACTATAATTTTATTTCAGTTCACAGTATTTAGGTCTCATATTAATATTCCACTAGTTTTGTGTGAATCTGAGTGTCAGATAAACGTTCATAAGTGAAACCAAGCGTTGCATCCTATAACGCTGGCAGCAAATACAAGCAATGTTGTATTTGGAAAGAAAATGGTCCCAGCATATTTTCGGTTATTAGGAGGACCCATTATGTTCACGGTGGTTTTACGGCGGTTTTTGCTAGGGTGAGGAAGTGCTGACATAGGTGCTTGAGACAAAAAGGAACGTCATCTAGGCATGACGTAACACCTGGACGTCCTTGTTTAGGACGGTTGTTGGTCAAACAGTCTTTCTCATAGCATGCCAAGATGGAAAGATACCTTAGGCTGCGAAATTCCGTTCAACAGCTATCTAAAGGCGTCTTCACGTTGATCTTTACATAAATGGGGCATCAAGACAACTTTACCGAATTTAACAAAAATCCTGGATTCTTGATGAATGATGACTCGCGACGAAATTTGTATGCAGAAAATGGCAAGTGTATCTGCAGATTCCACAACCCGTGCATCACGTGCATACGTCACATTTTATGCAAAAGCAATTTTCAATAAAAAATTATAGTGGAGGTATCTTTTGTTAGGATAATTTTGGAGAGAGACATGGATATATACAATCAAGCTATATTATAAGACCACCGAAGGGAAGAGAAAAGATGGTCTCTTTACACAGGCATGAGTCTCTTTATACAGCGTTACGTGGTCCCGCCTTAATTCCATTAAGCGATGGGAAAGCTTATATTAGCAGGATAAAATACGGATATTTTGACAATAAAACATGTTTAAAAACGTTTTTTACTGAAAAATGTGATAATCTGTTTAAAATTACCTATTAAATGTTTAATTTTACAATGTACAAACTGTTTAAGCTAAAATTAAGGTTTTATTTCATACCCCAGCCAACCCCGTTTTCGCTTCTTGGAGAAGGGGTTGGATGGGGTATGAAAGTTAATGCTCGGACCACGTAATGAGGACCTGGTGCATTTTAATTTAAAACACTACAAAGTGAGAAGTGAAATGATGGTCTTTAATAGGAGTGATCTCTTGGGCAATTAATTTGTATTAATTTAAGCATTTATTTAAATGTCTGAGATGTTAGGATATTCATTAGATGAATACAAAGGGTGCGACTCAGACTTTATCCTTAGTCACTATATGGAAAATCGAAATGTTTGTAATTTTGATTAAAAAAGTGTATCGAAAGTGGTGTTTTGAAATTCATAATTTTACATTCCAGAGATGTTGAGATTTTATTTTCAGTAGGTGATAAAATTTGTATTACTCGGTTTTTATCCTTAGGTTCTATAGTAAAATAAAAATCTTTGGCAGAGTAAAACGATGATAATTTTCAAGATTTTGATTTCATAGATACATATATTGAATCAATGTGCATGAATGTGCATGAAATAGGCAGGGTTTTAAAAGAATCACACTGCAGATACCTTAATTTTAACAGTAAACTTGGTTGAACATCAAGGATAAAGACCGAGTTTATCACCTACCAGAATGTATTGGTTATGTCTTATTTCTGGTCACTGATTGGTCAGTTTTTTTGATGATGCTCTATAAAAATTATGAATAAGGCTGGAGTTACACAACTGTTTACAAAAGGCAAGGCTTTTAGCATAATCATCAATACAAATGGACTGAAGTCATTTGAGCATCGACGATTAAAGGGACACATGGCAAAAAAGCATGAAAACGAGTGTTTCGATTTATTTATCCAGTATCATTTTGACTTCAAACTTGCTTGCATATAATTAAATAAAATTTTGGGTTTTCATGTTTTTGTATAATTCTACAATAGGTTTAAATACATTATTGTTGCACTTAGTCATAAAACAGTTAATAATATGCAAAACCAATTTGCTTTATACTGTCCTTAAAATTTATATTAATGATTGAACAAAATGATAGTTATGTAGAAAAACTAACCGGACGTTGTGAGCTATTAAAAAATCAAGATTGCCTTCTGTCCCTTTAACACTCGGAGTTCATGCTGAAGTATATCACTTTACTGATCACTGATTTGTCAAATTATCTCGATAATATGTCTTGATAAAATTATGAAACTGGGAGAGACTTGGAGAGATTTTTTTTTGCAAAGTAACATGTCTGCTAGCACCTTATCTTTGGAGGATAGTGGGAAATTAAAAAAAAAATACCGCTCCAGTGTTAAACAGAATACGACTCCAGGTCGAAGATTCGGTGCAAATTTTATTGTTCTTTATTTATGTGTAGTTACAATAGTTTAGCTCACATCCTGTTCATCATTAGGCCAGTTTTTTTGTTTGTTTTTTCGGTTCTCGGACCTTATTTTTTGTAAAAAAAACAACAACAAAAAATCATTATTTTTTTATAAAACATAAATGGTAAGAAAGGTATGGTATCCGTATTTTCCGTCCTGCATTTCAAACAACCATGTGATCATGTTTAAACATTAATGTAAAATTAGAAGATCATGTTATATATAGTTTTTTTATGGTCAATGTTATGTTTCACAATGTCACTAAAATCATTACAAGATACGCACTTATAAACATGATAACGGTTCAGACTTTTTTTTTAACTTCCTGTGAATCCTTTTCATAAAAAAAGTCTGCGAACAAAAAAAAACAAAAAAAAGAGCCTGCCACCTTGTGATTTAATATTAAAAACTGACACAATTATTTTACTCTATTTCAGGAAGTAAGAGTAACTTGTGTATATGAAGACAATATTATATACTGAGCAAAATAAATTTAGCACAAAATGCATGTCATTTCCATAGACGAGATGTAAAGCCATGTATGTTCTAGGTCAATGATAAAGTGACATAGATATGACCAATAATAATTCTACAAAGTCATTTGTAAACAAAGTCTGTGATAAAAAATAAAGCATATTTGATGAAAACATACTTTTATATAGGTTATCGAAAATCATTCTCATTTCAATGAAAAGGCAGGTAATTTTAAAATTATGAAATTTGGATTTTTTTTTTTTATTAATAACAGTGTGAACACATTTCAGCGTTTTTTAAGCAATGACAGAACGGGCAAGCCAAGTCAATGCCAAACATGAAATGTGTTCAAAGCAATATATTTGTATAATGAAATAAGTTGTTTTGAATATATGGAGATATTTCTGATACTTCCTTCAGAAAATAATAAAATAACACAATTTTTTGAAAATCACATCTTTACCTAGCATTTCTAATATCTTCAAACGGTTTTATCAGTGTTCATATGTTTAACGCTTAACATGCTAAACACGACTATAATAGCTATAATAACTCGCAGGCTGATCAGGGTTTACAATGTCCAGCTGTCGATCAGTCATTTTCCCCAAAACACCCCTTTGTCACATAAATGGAATGGTCTTAATTCAAAGAAAGAACAGTTCATTACTGGTATATATATGTAGCGGGTTAAGGGTTAATCTTATGTTCCTAAAAAGTGGTGCTAAACTTTTTTTGTTCAGTATATAAATGCTTATTAATCGTTCATTCATTTTACTCTATTTCAGAACAGTGTTGATGATGTCAGTTAATTAAAGTCAATACACACAATCTAGATAATATATTGTACTTGTATATTTACTGTTCTTGCATGCAATAGAATACTTTACAGAGGACCAAGACCGTGCCATGGAGTCACGTGCAAGCATGACGCTGTCTGCATGGTCGCTGAAGGATTACCTATATGCAACTGTCCAATATGCGATGGAAACGAAAAAGCTCTACGACCCGGTATGTTTCTGAATTTGTTTCCTTATGTTAATAGTGGCTTAAATTTAGGATTGGTTGGATTAGAAAACTTTGTGTGGGCATGTCTTCCTTTGGCTCTAATGTTAGAGGGCTTGAATGAGCCAAAGTTTGATCTTCTTTGGTATACTGGTTGTGTACCAGTTATCGTCATTCACCAGATTTCGTCATTATCAATAAAACGCTTGATGTTGTGCTTATTTTTCGACCCCACTTTACAAATCACTACACACTATCATCAGACGATTGGAGAGGAAAAAATAGTTTAGAAGTGTTTACATACACTCTCAAACCAACTCGTTTACCTATATAAATACCGTTATAAACAAAACACAATCGGGGGAATCACACTAATGCGCATGCGCAGGAAAATTTCCTTTTAAAATAGCTGACCTTTTACGTCGAACCCATTAAATCAATTTGACATGCACAAAAAACTAAAAGTATGTGGTAAACGAAAACAACTAGTTCACGTCAATCAATTTAAATTTGCGGACAGTTATTTCCCTTTAAATTATTAACGTCGAAGTCAAGTAAATTACATCGATACCTACATTTGAAAAAACATTTTAAGTTGTAGATATATTTTTTTTCTACATATTTTTTTTGGTGTATTCATATGCAATGGTATATTTATGTTTCAATTAAGAACTACACACGTTTTCATCATCCCTAACATGGATTTTTCGGTATTAAACTGAACATGACGATAACTACTACATTCAGCTGAAACGACCGGCCCAATTCAGTCTATATTTAGTAACGGTCACGTGACACTTGTTACTGAGAATAGGAACAATGTAAACACGGAATATTTATGGCAAAGGGGTAAGCTACTCTACGGGCAAAAAATATTTATGAGATTACTAGTTTTGATTTAGATATATTAAAAAATCAACATAAAAATGACGATATCTGGTATACAGCCAGTATACAAGTTTGGTAGTACCTCAATAAATTATAATTGGAAGAAATACAACTTTGTTAGGCCATAATAATTAATTGCTAGATTCCCATACCCGCCCGTCCCCATATTTTTTATGCAGCCCTGGTAAATTTTATTTCTTAAAAATAAAAAAATATAAAAATAAAAAATAGTAATAATAAAAAAATTGCTGAAAGTATGAAACACTATTAAAAATGTGTTTTCAATCTTGGAAGTACTCAGTAGTATGTTTTACTATTGTTGTCTATTTGTCATATAAAATAAAAAATTAAAAAATTAAATTTCACCCCCACGCCTATTTTGAAATAGATTTGGATGAGAAACTAGCAATTAATTTAATATGGCCCTCAGCGTAAATTTGATTAAATCAATGATTTTTTAAAAAGTGTTAATTCATAATACATATATAAGAGTTAATTCATAATACATGTATGTAGTATTTATTTCTCATGTATGTAAATAATACAATTAATTATCAGTCTTCACAAAAAGAACGTTTACACTCATATCTTTATATATGTACAGTATTTGCAAAGTACATGTAAATATTTAACTTTAAACATTTCGTAAGTCGAACAATGTTAGAACCTGTATTAAGGGACCACTTTTGGTCTTTCCCCTGAGCGGTCTCTTAAACCAGGTTTGACTATATATTCTAAAAGCAAACTACATTTTTTATAGGGCTTTTGCATTTGATCTCGTGACCATACCAGAATCTTAATATAAAATGGTCAAGGTCACAGTCAAGTTGAATTTCTCAGCTCCAAGGTCATCTTTTGTCATGAAAATTTGACACTGGGTTAACTTTTTAATTTCTTCATCAGACTTTCGAGGTGATAATCTGAGTTCAAAGTCATTTTTTGTCACCAAAACTTAACACTTAATAGTGAGTCTTCTAAAACAAGAGAATTGCCGAGAACAGAAGATTGTCGAGGTGGTACTTCTGGTAACTGTAAGCATACTTTATTCTAAAACATGTTATTATTTATTTCTCATTTTGGGTTAGAAAATCATTCTATATACCCATATATATCACATAAAAACTTTGCTGCTCAAAATCTAAATAAGGTCAAATTAAGTCGCATCCCTTGTTAGGGACCCGTTTACCGTAATTACCGTCCCTTATAACAGTCACGTAATGATAAAATTGCTTCAGTCAGTCGATCATGCCGTCAGGAAAACTTAACGTTGGCTATAACTACTTAATTAAAGCTGGCTTTAACTTTCTCATTTCTTGATATTTCTTCATCAAACTTTCAATATATACTCATCATAACAACATTGACATGACCATACTAAAATATAAAGGTCAAGGTCACACTGAAGGTCATTATATAGGTTTAATACATATTTTTTCTTCACCAAAACTTAACGTTTGCTATAACTTTCTCATTCCTTGATATTTCTTCATCAAACTTTCAATATTTACTCATCATGACAACATCCCATACTAAAATAGAAAGGTCAAGGTCACACTGAAGGTCATTATATGGGTTAAATACACATTGGCTATAACTCTCATTTCTTGATATTTCTTCATCAAACTTTCAATATATACTCATCATAACAACATTGACACGACCATACTAAAATATAAAGGTCAAGGTCACACTGAAGGTCATTATATAGGTTTAATACATATTTTTTCTTCACCAAAACTTAAAGTTTGCTATAACTTTCTCATTCCTTGATATTTCTTCATCAAACTTTCAATATTTACTCATCATGACAACATCGACTTGACCATACTAAAATAGAAAGGTCAAGGTCACACTGAAGGTCATTATATGGGTTAAATACACATTGGCTATAACTCTCATTTCTTGATATTTCTTCATCAAACTTTCAATATATACTCATCATGACAACATCGACCTGACCATACTAAAATATAAAGGTCAAGGTCACACTGAAGGTCATTATATGGGTTAAATACTCATTTTTTTCTTCACGAAAACTTAACATTGGCTATAACTACTTAAAGTTGGCTATAACTTTCTCATTTCTTCATCAAACTTTCAATATATACTCATCATAACAACATCGTCATGACCATACTAAAATATAAAGGTCAAGGTCACACTGAAGGTCATTATATGGGTTAAATACACATTTTTTTCTTCACGAAAACTTAATGTTGGCTATAACTTTCTCATTCCTTGATATTTCTTCATCAAACTTTCAATATATACTCATCATGACAACATCAACTTGACCATACTAAAATATAAAGGTCAAGGTCACACTGAAGGTCATTATATGGGTTAAATACACATTTTTAATTCACGAAAACTTAACATTGGCTATAACTTTCTCATTCCTTGATATTTCTTCACCAAACTTTCAATATAAACTCATCATGACATCATGATGACCATACTAAAATATAAAGGTCAAGGTCACACTGAAGGTCATTGTATGAGTTAAATACTAATTGTTTTCTTCACGAAAACTTAACATTATTTATAACTTTCTCATTTTTTAGCTCTACTGATCAGAGATCAGCAGAGCTTATGCCGTGGTGCGGCGTCCGTCGTCCGTCCGTCCGTCTGTCCGTCTGTCTGTCCGTAAACTTTTATTTGTAGCGACTTCACAGCTGAAACTACTGGATGGATATTCATGAAACTTTACAGAAATGTTGCCCATAAAGTCTAGTTGATCCTAGCAAAAATTCATGTTGATGTGAAATCCAAGATGGCCGCCAAAGCTAAAAATAGAGTTTTAAAATACAATTTTGTAGCGACTTCTTCTTGAAAACTATAAGTGATATTGATATGGGACTTTTTCTAAAATGATCAGCATGACATGATGTTGATCCTAGTCAAAAATCGTTTTGATTCAATGTTAAACATGAATGCCAGCGGCCATCTTTGTTTACATAGAGTTATATAGTAAAAACTTGTAGCGACTACTTCTCTGAAACTACTTGGCGGATTGTCATGAAACTTTACAGGAATGTTGCTCTTGATGTCTAATTGATCCTAGAAAAATTTCAGGTCGGCCGGAAATTCAAGATGGCCGTCACAGCTAAAAATAGATTTTTAAAAAATAAGTTTGTAGCGACTACTTCTTGAAAACTATAAGTGATATTGATATGGGACTTTTTCTAAAATGATCAGCATTACATGATGTTGATCCTAGTCAAAAATCGTTTTGATTCAACGTTAAACATGGCTGCCAGCGGCCATCTTTGTTTACATAGAGTTATATAGTAAAAACTTGTAGCGACTACTCCTCTGAAACTACTTGGCGGATTGTCATGAAACTTTACAGGAATGTTGCTCTTGATGTCTAATTGATCCTATCAAAATTTCAGGTCGGCCCGAAATTCAAGATGGCCGTCACAGCTAAAAATAGATTTTTAAAAAATAAGTTTGTAGCGACTACTTCTTGAAAACTATAAGTGATATTGATATGGGACTTTTTCTAAAATGATCAGCATGACATGATGTAGATCCTTGTGGAAAATTATTTTAATTCGACGTTAAACATGGCTGCCAGTGGCCATCTTTGGTTACATAGAGTTATATAGTAAAAACTTGTAGCGACTACTCCTCTGAAACTACTTGACGGATGTTCATGAAACTTCACAGGAATGTTGCTCTTGATGTCTAGTTGATCCTAGAAAAATTTCAGGTCGGCCGGAAATTCAAGATGGCCGCCACAGCTAAAAATAGATTTAAAATAAATAAGTTTGTAGCGACTACTTCTTCAAACAATAAGAGATATTGATATGGGACTTTTTCTAAAATGATCAGTATGACATGATGTTGGTCCTTGTCGAAAATCGTTTTGATTTGACCTTAAACATGGCTGCTTTGTTTACATAGAGTTATATAATGAAAACTTGTAGCGACTACTTCTTTGAAACTACCTGACGGATTTACATGAAACTTCACAGGAATGTTGCTCTTAATGTCTTATTGATCTTAGCAAAATTTCAGGTCGGCCGGAAATTCAAGATGGCCGCCACGGTTAAAAATAGATTTTCAAAAAACAAGTCTGTAGCGACTACTTCCTGAAATCAAAATCAATCAGTAGAGCTTCAAGGTCATTGACCTCTTGTTTATATTTCTTTGTCAAACTTTCAATATATACTCATCATGACAATGTCTACATGACCATACTAAAATGTAAAGGTCAAGGTCACACTTAAGGTCATTATATGAGTTAAATTCTCATTATTTTTCTTCACGAAAACTTAACGTTGGCTATAAATTTCTCATTTCTTGATATTTCCTCATCAAACTTTCAATATATACTCATCATGACAACATACTAAAATATAAAGGTCAAGGTCACACTGAAGGTCATTATATGGGTTAAATACTACATATTTTCTTCACGAAAAATTAACATTGGAGATAACTTTCTCATTTTTTAACTCGACTGGCCAAAGGCCAGCAGAGCTTATGGGATGCCGAGTTGTCTGAGTTGTCCGTCGTCCGTCTGTCATCCGTCGTCCGTCGTCCATCCGTCTGTCGTTAACTTTTGTCTTGTTAAGACAATAGAGCCTTCATTTAACATCTGATCTTTACCAAACTTTACCAGGTTGTTAATGTCAATGAAAGCTCGGACAAGTTCGAAAACGAGCCAAATCTGACCAGTAACAGTGGAGTTATGGTCCTTGATTTAGTTAAAAATGCTTTATTTTGCCTCATTAAGATGATAGTGCGTTCATTTTTTATCCAATCTTTACCAGTCTTTACCAAACTTTACCAAATTGTTAATGTCAATGATAGCTCTGACAGTTTCGAAAACCAGCCAAATCGGACCAGTAACAGCAGAGTTATGGCCCTTGATTAGTTAAAAATGCTATATTTTGACTCGTTAAGACGATAGGGCCTTCATTTTTCATCCGATCTTTACCAAACTTTACCAGATTGTTAATGTCAATAAAAGCTCGGATAATTTTGAAAACCAACAAGATCAAACCAGTAACAACGGAGTTATGGCCCTTGATTTAGTTAAAAATGCTATACTTTGCCTCATTAAGACGATAGGGCCTTCATTTTTCATCCGATCTTTACCAAACCTTACCAGATTATTATAGTCAATAAAAGCTCAAAGAAGTTCGAAAACAAGCCAGATCGACCAGTAACAGCGGAGTTATGGCCCTAGATTTCATTAAAAATGCTATATTTTGACTTGTTAAGGTGATAGGGACTTCATTTTTCATCTGAGTTTTACCAAACTTTAACAGATCTTTCTTTTTTTTCTTTTATTATTTGTAAAAAAAAAATTAGATTTTTTTAATATTTTTTTTTTATTATTTCTTTTTTTCTGATTTTTTTTTCTTAATTTTTTCTATATTTTTTTTAATTTTTATTATTTCTACTGGCCTAGCCAGATTGGAACAGCAACGGTGGACTTGCGGCTCTTGATTTAGTTAAAATACTATATTTTGCCTCTATAAGACAATAGTCACTCGCTTCATTGATGTTATAAGAACCATATTAGCAAGTAGAGTGTCCACAGGCCCTCTTGGGCCTCTTGTTCATTTTGGGATGCCAGACTGTCCACAACAAACTGTTGTTGTTTATCATTGTAGTACTGTATGGTAATCACATTTCAATGTAGTGTCTCCGTGGGCAATGGTTAACAACATCGCGTTGTAAACCTTCGCCTCTCACCGCTGCGGGTTCGAATCCCATTGGAAGCTCGACTTGTAAGTAGGGAAGTGTCGATTCTTACGGATGGCGAGAGGTGTACAGTACTGGTTATTTATTTTTTTCAATATAATGTTTTAACACCTGTGACTTGATATATTATTATGTTAACTTCTTGACTCTCGGCTTGCGTAAAACATTGCTTGTAACTATTTGATATAAGACATGTTGATGAAATACTGTATCATGTTCTCTCCCATCTGGAAGGAAATAGTAAATGGAGTGCTCTCCCATTAGAGTCTATGCAATGGTGCATCTTTTCATCTGTAAACATTATTTTTTGTGATTGCTTCTCCAGAACTATATGTGGGAATTAAAGGAAACTTCTCAAGTCTTGAAAGTCCCTATACAGCCTTCACCAGGTAAAGGACAAGGTATGATAAGGGGGTATTTTGGCCCCCAATATGTTCAAAATGAGTATTTTGGCCCCCAATATGTTCAAAATGCAAAAAAGAAAAAAAATTACATATAATTTGTAGTGCATGTTGAAGTAAATTGATCATACTCTATCTTCAAAATATATTTTTATTTACTTTATTTATCTGGAAGAATTAACAGTGTCTCAAAAAATGGCATTTTTAGTAATTATGCCCCCCTACCCGAAGGGGGGGGGGGTGGGGGGGGGGGGGCATATGGCTTTGCTCAGGCTGTTGGTCGGTCCATAATCTTCTTGTCTTTGCGAGAACTCAAGAACAGCTGGCACTACAAACTCGAAACTTGCCAGGAATGTTTGTGTCATGGTGTAGTTGTGCACCTCCCCTTTTTGTTAGATTCGCATAAGAAATGTGGTTGCCAGGGTAACAAAACGTATAAAAAAAATGTCGGTCAGTCGGTCGGTCCATCCCAAAATCTTGTCTTTGTGATAACTCAAGAACAGCTGGCACTACAAACTCGAACCTTGGCAGGAATGTTTGTGTCATGGTCTAGTTGTGCACCTCCCCTTTTGGGTAGATTCGCATAAGAAATGTGGTTGGCATGGTAACAAAACATATAAAAAAACACTAAAAATCGCCTGTCTTCGCGCTAACTCAAAAACAGCTTGAACTACAAACTCGAAACTCGGCAGAAATGTTTGTGTCGTGGTGTAGTTGTGCACCTCCCCTTTTGGGTAGATTCGCATAAGAAATGTGGTTGCCATGGTAATAAAAGTTGTAAAAAATCACTAAAAATCGCTTGTCTTCGCGATAACTCGAGAACAGCTGGTACTACAAACCCAAAACTTGGCAGGAATGTTTGTTGCATGGTCTAGTTGTGCACCTCCACTTTTTGGTAGATTCGCATAAGAAATGTGGTTGGCATAGTAACAAAACTTGTAAAAAATCACTAAAAATCACTTGTCTTCGTGATACTCAAGAACAGCTGGCACTACAAATGCCAAACTTGGCAAGAATGTTTGTCTCATGGTGTAGTTATACACCCTCCCTTTTGGGTAGATTCACATAAGAAATGTGGTTGCCATAGCAACAAACTTTTTAAAAAAATCACTAAAAATTGCTTGTTATTTTTTAAACTATTTTAGCTTATGGGTTCAATTTTTTAATTTTTTTTTTTTTTTTTTACTTTTTTTTTTGATTTCAAATCTTTTTTTTTAATTTTTTTTTTTTTTTTTTTTTGTTTTTAATTTTTTTTTTTTTTTTTATTTTTTTTTTTTGTTATTTTTTTTTTTTTTAATTGTTTTCTTTTTTTTTTGAAACTTTTTTATAATTTTTTTAATTTTTTTCCCCCTTTGTTGGATCAGTTTTACATAGAGTTATAGGCAAGAACTTCAAAAATCTTCTCTGAAACTACAAGAGATAAAGGTCTAATTTTATTTAATATCAGCTTTTGGATCCTCTACCAAGTTTGTTCAAATGGTGAATCTGGGGTCAAATTTGGGCCCCGCCCCGGGTGTATCCAGTAGAACGATACAGGCCCATACAGGCCCTCTTGGGCCTATTGTTTTTAATATACAAGTATGTTGTGATGTTTCTATATTTAAACCTAAAGACCATATTAATTTAATTATTGAATGAATATTAACATTAAAGGGGGGGGGGGGGGGCATATATGTTTTACAAACATTTCTTGTTTTATTATGTTTTGTAGATTTTGGACCTTTCTGGGCAAGATTTTGATTCTAAAAATATAGAGCGCACCATGAGTCCGAGCACAGTTTTTGGCTGATGATGCATCCCTATCAAGTACCTCACAGTGTCAACAAAAAATCAGCTGTGCTCGAGGGTGTGCTCTGTATTTCCAAGACCAAAAACTGATCGAAAAAAATGCTGAAAATGAACAAAAATGTAATTTTTTGAAAGAAAAGGCCTTGTTTGTGTTGCTCTTAAACTCATTTAGAGCCTTCTAAAGTACTTGTTATGAGTTTCAAGATTGATTCAGTTCATTTGTAGCTAAACTAGATAGGGTAACTCGCTCCTGAGTTGGACAGGTTATTGGTTCTCGGCACCTCTGTCTATTTATGTTCATGCTCCTGCTTGCTGAAACCATCTGGTTGCTTCCTCAGTGTTTAATGTATCATTCGATGTCCAACTGTTTAGCGGTACCAGCGTTTTCCTGGGATTACGTCATACTTTTTGCACTCACCAAAATTTGCTCTTGAGTCGGACATTTTTTGCAACTTCAGTAGTGGGTCATAAATGTGCTTCGATGTTGCCATAAGCTCAAATAAAGAAATTGTCCTTATTTTTCTTCATATATGTATATAAATTTCCTTACATAAATTACATAATATTATTTTAGATGTCTTCTTGTGTAAAATGTTCGGGTATTGGCTCCTGACTTGAGTGTTCGTCTTCAGGGCAGATATATTTAGACATGCCCCAAAGTCGAAAAATGTAATTGCCCTTGAGTTGGACTATAAAGGCAACTGGAGAAATCAATAGATTGGGGGGTAATTTTTGTTGTTTTGAATGAAAGAAATCATTGGATTGCCTCCCTTTCATAGTAACAGTTATTGACCGTTTCCAGTTGAGAAAGATATTCAGTCAGGGGCAAGTCCGACTTAAGGGCGAGTTACTCTATTCAAAACTTGTGCATTAAAACTTTCAATATTGAGGGCCAATTTTGTCCCTTATTATGCTTAGTCCTTTACACCAGATGTACACCGTCTCTACTGACAACGTGGTATATATATAACTATTTGCCTCCCTTTTCATAGTAAACAGTT
>JAWPHD010020705.1:0-30821 GCA_037043455.1 Cyrtodaria siliqua | reverse complement strand
GGAATGAGGGTGTAAGTGGGGAGTGAGAGTGTGTGGGGGGAATGAGGGGATGAGTGGGGAAATAAGGGAGGGATGAGTGTGGGAATGAGGAGATGAGTGGGGAATGAGGGGATGAGTGGGGAAATAAGGAGATGAGTGGGGGACATATGGATGAGTGGGGGAATAAGAGATGAGTGGGGGAATGAGGGGATGAGTGGGGTACATGAGGGGATGAGTGGGGGGAATGAGGGGGATGAGTGGGGATTAAGGGGAGATGAGTGGGGGGAATGAGGAGATTATTGGGGGAATGAGGGGGGAGATGAGTGGGGGAATGAGGGAGACTGAGTTGGGGAATAAGGAGATGAGTGGGGGAATGAGGGGGATGAGTGGGGGAATGAGGGGGATGAGTGGGGGAATGAGGGGATGGGTGGGGGGGAATGAGGGGATAGTGGAATTGAGGGGATGAGTGGGGGGAATGAGGTTATGGTGGGGTGGGGGTGGAGGGGGGGGTGGGGATAAATTTTTAGAGGAATGTGAGGAAGGAATGGAAGGGTTTGATGATGTGGGGGAGTAGATGTGAGAAGAATGAAAGGGTTTGATGATGTGGGGGGAGAATTGAGAAGAATGGAAAGGGTTTGATGATGTGGTGGGTGGTGGGTGGTGGAGCGTATTATATGTAGTAAATGAAGGGGGTGGAGAATGTTATTTTAGTTGGGGGGGGGGTTTTTGGTGGGTGGGGGGTATTGAATGTTTAGTTGTTTTTGTTATGTTGGGGTGGGATGGGGATGTGGATTTGGGGATTGTGTATAATTGGTGATATAGGGGAATGTAGGGGTTGTGGTTTGTTGGTTGTGGGGGGACATTGTTTTAGTGTGGTATAGTGGGTTTTAGTGTGTACTAGTGGGTTTTAGTGTGTATAGTGGGTTTTAGTGTGTTAGGGGTTTTAGGTGGTATATCTAGTTTACGTGTGGACTTGTGGGTTTTAGGTTGTATAGGGGTTTATATTGTGTATAGGGAGGTTTTAGTGTCGTATAGTGTTTACTAGGATGACTAGAGGGGACTTAAGTGTGGTATAAGTTGTTTTAGTGTTGTTAGGGGGTTTTAGTGTGGTGTACTGGTTGGGTGGTTTGGAGATGACATGATGTAAAACTAGATGACATGGATGGAAAACTGGATGACACGACTAGTTTTGTGCATCAATCTAGTTAATGACTATTTATTCATATGATGTTTAGAGTTCTAGAACATTCTTGTTTTGTGATGGAAGTTCAGTTGTTATGGTTTATTTACATGTATGTACAATTGTTATCATGCCCCATTTAAACGGTGTTAATGATGAAGCAAAAAATCCGATGCAAATGAATATTAAGTCATAAAATGGGCATACCATGTTGCAGTTTTGTTTTTACTTTGTAACACAATTGCGGGTTTTCTTTGATTTCAAAGTCTTATCAATATGGCATATAATTATTTTAAGGCGTGATACACACATTCCAAAATGGTCGCTAGTCTAGATCATCTGCGACGCTTGCTTGTTTTCAAGTCAAACGTCTAGAACGGTTCTTCTAAAAGAAGTCTGACGAGGCAGCCATTTTACCGAGATTCTGGTATCGTTTCTGATTGGGTGATACAGACCCACCTTCTTTCGAAGATAAACAGAACGGCAGAAAGGCACTAAATTAATAAATAAAGATGGAAACTTCATTATATCGACGAACTAAATGTGGATGTTCAAACATACTTGAATAAACAAATAATAATTACGGACTCCTGTTTCCGGTTTCATTTTTTTCTGGACAAATGGTCAAGACGTTTGTATTTACAATCAAGCGTCGAAGATGACCAAGACTAAGATGGTCGCCTACATTTACGTTTCGTTGCCAATTTTTAACATCTGCTGAATTCTATATTTGTTATGGTGTTTTGAGTATTGTGTTTAGAGCTCTTTCAAATAAAGTAAACTTTAGAAGTGGCTAGAACAGGGTTTTTTAAAGTAACTATAAATACTATATACCAATATTGTTGTAGTCACTAATTAGAACGTTACGCTGGATACGCTTATACGCCATTTTATACGCCATTAAGATAGTTCAATATGCTGTATTTTTATCTTACATCCACTGCTGGTTTATATGTAAATCTTGGAATAAAACGTTTTTGAATTAGAATTATTTGATAACAGAGTTGTAAAGAAACTATTTGACTGGTCTATCTCTATCGGCAAATTATGGAAGCTGACAATTAAAAGGAGCGGCCTAATAATTCGTTGAATAATTTTTTTTTTGAAAATCAATAAATTCAACATTACTCGTCTCGGCCCTTTAATGGTAAGAGAGAGAGAGAGAGAAAGAGAGAGAGAGGAGAGTTGCGTAAAACCCATCATAAGTATCTCAATGGCGCCAATGAATCCCGAACGCATGATACTAGTATCCGGATTCAGAGTCTAACGTGCTATCGGAATACCAGTTACTGGGAGGAAAATAAAAACTGGAAAACATCTAAAAATGACAATATACAACTATGTTTGCTATTTGATAACCATAATTTAATAGAATATGCTGCCAAAGCCTGCCATAATATTTTAAAACAAAGAAGATCGTTGTTATACTGTAATTATGATATACTGTATTTTCTTGAAATATGATAGTTTTATAATTCGCATTCATAGTTATTCAGTTATAGTCAAATCTGATTTGATGATATATTTATTTTAGGATTTTTTAACGCGTTTATAAGGAAGGGTTCTGTTTTTCGTGTGCACTTTTTCCTGAATTCAGTATGTTTTCCCCTTTTATTGCAGCTTTAAAAAAAAATCTTTGCATGTACATGGAAAGAAAGTAAATATATACTATTAAATTTTAAATCTGTATATAGTGTATAACTAGGATAATTTCATGGAATATCTCTTATATCTCTCTATAGAGCGGCATATGTACAATTGATATTGTTATATACATGTTTTGATAAGATTTGTATTGTATATATGATGAGAGAAATATATAATATTGTCTGTGTTTTATTTAAGAAAATATTAATAACGGTTAAATGTTGATTTAAGGTGGGAGTTATTACACAAGAAATTAACAATGTTTATTAATTAACATAACATTTAAAAGAAGAACAAACACTAGTTTAAAATCTGTGAATAATGAAACTATATTTTGCAGAACATGTATGAAAATATTAAAATTGAATGCGTGTCTTGCATAAGGTTAGCGTAAATGAGTCTCCATATCCCTTCCATAGTAAAGTGAGAGTGTCGACAACCTGATCTCCATACCCCTTCCTTAGTAAAGTGGGAGTGTCGACAACCTGATATCCATACCCCTTCCATAGTAAAGTGAGAGTGTCGACAACCTGATCTCCATACCCCTTCCATAGTAAAGTGAGAGTGTCGTCAAACTGATCTCCATACCTCTTCCATAATAAAGTGAGAGTGTCGACAACCTGATCTCCATACCCCTTCAATAGTAAAGTGGGAGTGTCGACAACCTGATCTCCATACCCCTTACATAGTAAAGTGGGAGTGTGGACAACCTGATCTCCATACCCCTTCCATAGTAAAGTGAGAGTGTTGACAACCTCATCTACATACCACTTCCATAGTAAAGTGAGAGTGTTGACAACCTTATCTCCATACCCCTTCCATAGTAAAGTGAGAGTGTCGACAACCTGATCTCCATACCCCTTCCATAGTAGAGTGAGAGTGTCGACAACCTGATCAATTCTCAAACCTTCAGTTTCTTCAGCTGTATACTAACAACGGGTCAAAGTTCAACGATATTTTCACTCCTTGCAATTGCACACCCCGTCTACTTTCACTTCTGAAATTTATACCAAAAACATTGCATTTTGCACTTCGCAAAATTATCGATTTTACATCTGCTTTTTATTATATAAAGATCTACATTTATGCATACATACGCGGGAGGTGTACAGGACTGGTTCTACCCAGGAAAAGTGGGTGGTCTGCCTCCACCACAAAAATCTACCGTCATATATAAAAATATATAATAATAGCATCCCTCCTTGAAAAGAATTGGAACGAACATTTGATATGTCTATTTATTTGTATTATGTCACCATGAATGGGAGAAAGATTATATTATTCATTTTGTAGGCTATAAACTATTGTAATGGTTTAATGCTGAGTAAAAGTATGTTATGTTATGTTATGTTAC
Source organism: Cyrtodaria siliqua (assembly GCA_037043455.1). NCBI lineage: Eukaryota > Metazoa > Mollusca > Bivalvia > Adapedonta > Hiatellidae > Cyrtodaria > Cyrtodaria siliqua. Next base: position 26,661 of record JAWPHD010020705.1, on the reverse strand, counting down.
CTTACATGTGTTGAAAATGACGTAAAACACCATAAAAACAAACAAACAACAAACAAACAAACAAAACAAACAAAGCTTATAGCAGTTTGAATTAATTTGGCATGTGACTTGAACCTAATATTTAAAATATTGCATAAAAACCTTGTTAATGTAATGACCAGATATTATATAGATTAAATCCAATTATATTAATCATTATGCTATATTTTTTTAAAATTCTATTCCGTATTTTCAAGTTACGGAAGACTGATATAACAAGCTTTCAGAAAGAAAAGAAAAAACCAAATATATGCAAGCCAGGCGAGAGTTACTTCGTGTCGAAACCAAAACATTCAGTGATGATCAGAGTGATACACAAACCATACTGTACTGTAAAATATACTTTTATATCTACTTTTATTGTCACAAGTATTGATTGTGCTGTGTGGCGACCGTAGAAAGCCTTCCCGTTCAGCCAGTCAATATTGTTATCTTTTCATCCCACAGGGATATTATGACATTTATGGTTCCTGTTCGACTTGTATATCTAATTTTACTACAGAAAAGGAGTTTTACTCAAGAATTTTTTTTTAACTTATGTTGTTGTTTAAGTAATAATAAAAACAACTTATAGGTTAAAAGAAGAATAATATACCATTCTTTGTTACTATTTATTTTATTTCATATCAATTTTTATATAATATCAGGTTTGATTCATAACAAATAGCACTAGATTTATTCCTGATGAATTACGATTCTGTACTGCAACAGTCGATATTTCCAGAGCAGAATATGAGTTGTGCACATCATGAGATCATATTACAATCACGTGAATATACTTTAAATGGTCATTTCTCTGCAGTCTGACAAACTTCCACTAGTCATCGAACCAAGTCCTTCATCAGAACCAACTGAACTCGCGTCGTCTCCACTTTCGCACTCGAATACTTTCGTATTCGTTTCTTCGATCTCGTCATCATGGTCAACCAGTGTTGACCTCGTTTTCATGAAACTGTCCATGCTATCGTCCGATAAGGAAGCATCGATATCTTCTTCGAAAATACTGTCATCAAAACTGTAGCTGAAATCAACGGATTCGTTCATGCCGGGAAATTTATAATTTAACGAATAATTTATTGTACTTTCATCGTAACTAATCTGTTTAGTGCTAAGAGAAAACTTGCTTAGGTTAGAAATTGCTAAATCTCGTCGAAGAGTTTTACTCCTTGGTGTAATGAATTCCACATCTTCCACACAACTGTCAACAAACGCTTCATCCAGCTTTGAATTATCGCCAGTGACATCACTATCACAGCTCGAATCAGTATCCGAATCACAGTTATTATTCCAATAAAGTCGGCACTTCTCTTCCTGTTTGGTGAACGCCTTTTGTCCGTCTGTTCGTCGTCGTTTCCGTTGAGAAATAAAGTCCAAGTCATTTGTAGTTACTTTGCAAGAATCCGTCGCTCCACCCATTCTACCATCGATGAATGTTTGATCGGCCATAAACTTCTGAAGAATGCCATTCTTACCGTCAGTTTCGTCGAAAATATCCAGCGCCGTGCTTTTTCGCTTCAAACTCTGCTCTATTTCTGGTGTACTGTGTCGGGTAACACCATCCAAATTAGCATCAATAAACGCATAGCATCTGGGTATCACAGTTCCCTCTGCACGAGCTCCATATTTTCCGTCTTCGACACGCTGACCTTTACTTGTGACGGAATGAAAACCAGTATCAGTTGAACTTATTGACCCTGTTGATGTTGTGCGAGCAGCAATCTTGCTTTTCGATGTAAACTTTTGTTTTAGTCCAAATCTCATTGTTTTTAAACTCTGCTGAATAGTACTTTTACTGCTCTTTGATGAAACCGTTGTATGTGTTGCAGCCTCCCCCGCCATATTCACCACACTCGATGCAGAATGTACGTTTGGTTTCTTTAAATTGTTTGCTCCAAGTTTTTCCGCTGTAACTGTTCCACAAAAACTCAAAAACTGAGCAAAATTGCCCAAATCAGCCTTAGCGAGAAAAGCGTCCATGCTGTTCACTGAAGCGTTAGATGTTATTCGTTTCATGATATTCTTCTCCACGTCCTGTCTCGTGTTATCCATCAAACTTGATTTCTTATTTATAGTCTGAATCTTGGATTTTTGATACCTTATATAAAACGCGAGATCCGATACTTCCTTGAGTTGATCTTTTGTTATTGGTAATTGATCGCCATGAGCTCTTCTAACCCTAATTGGTTGTTTGCACTTGCTTGTTTCACTGAGCATACCGCGTTTGTGCTTCTTCTTTGCATTTAGTTCAGATTTTCGCACAACAAACACCACTTTCTTTGATGCACCGTAAGCGCGCCAAATTTTCAACAACTTCGTTTTTCCGGATAGTTTCTTCTCTACACCGTCCACCGATACATAAACGGAGAGAGGTGCCTGCAACTTGGAAAGCTTGTTGATGACGTCATTACAAGTTGTGTACTTAGTGACGCTCTTCACAATTCTCATCATCCCGTCGATCAAGAATGGAATATCCTGGTACTTGATGTGCTTTCCTTCAGTCATCTGCAATGAAAACAATACTAAGGTTATTTAATTTAAATAATAAATATAACGTGCGCCAATAAATAAATGGAAGTGAAAAAAAATGTTATAAATTAAAACTTGTTAACGGCTTAGTAAATGCTTTCCTGTTAATATGTATTTTAGTTCGTGTTACTTGTTTTGATTGATGCCATATTCTTTAAACTTTTTTAAAAAGAGTTATATATTAAATATATAGACGCCATGGTGTCCGAGCACTTGATAGGAAAACAGAGAGTTAAATTCATCATTTAAATAATTGACCAATACGTTTTATCAAAATAATTCCTCTTTCCGTGACTGGTATTGCCATACGGTCTGTATTGTTATAAGATGATTTGTTTTTATCAATTTTAAATATTGATAATTCGTGTTTTTGTAGACCTTAAAGGTAAATTATATGTAAATCAAAAAAGTAAATAAAATCACACACATTAAAAACGTTAAGCCTTTTCTTATTGACGGTTTCATATTTGAAATTCGCTGTTAACCAGTTGTTAATTCCTGTTTTAACAGGCGTTTTATTCCATATGGCGAATAGGCCTGTGGCGCAAATTATTAAATACAGAAATTAAGGGAAAGCGGTTTCAAGTTATATTTAACATGTAACAAAATAGTAAATCATGTGTGTCCATTAATAATGAATCGTCAGCCTTTTTTGTAAGTCAATGCGGCGTCCGTCAAGGCGAAAATGTATCGCCGATTTTATTTTCTATTTTTTTAAACGGCTTAGAAGAATATTTGTTAAATGCTGATCAAGAGGGAATTTCTGTTAACACTCAGGCCGATGTTTATATAAAAATAATGTTACTGTTATATGCAGCCGATACTATTATCCTCTCTGACAACTCTACAAGTTTCCAATCATGCCGCCAACTTTTTTATGAATATTGCGAAACATCGAAATTGAATATAAATACGAGCAAAACAAACATTATTGTATTCGGTGCTCGCAATACGGCGCGATTCTCATTTAAACTCTGATGAAATAGAACTCACAAGCAAGTATAAATATCTAGGCGTCATATTCTCTAGCTCTGAAAGCTTCCTTAATACACGAAAACATCTTGTTGAACAAGCCAAAAAAGCAATGTTTTTACTTTACAGACGAGTTAATAATTTAGACCTCCCCTTAGATCTCCAACTAAAATTGTTTGACCGTACAATATTACCGATCTTAACATATGCTTGCGAAGTCTGGGGATTCAAAAAGTTAGACATCATAGAACGTATTCATACAGATTTTTTGAAAAGAATTCCAAATAGCAAAAAAAGCACTCCCTCGTATATGTTGTATGCATAACTAGGTAGACATCCAATTGCTATAACTATACAAACACTGAAAATTACGAATATTAGTGGTTAAAACACATCCAATCCATTCTCAATAAAACCGGCAATTCAGATATATGGACAAACCGCAATACATTACAACATAGTAGCATTCACCTCTCAATTAAACAAACGCTAGTTGACCAGTTTATACGATCAGACTTACAAAATTCGTCGAAAGGGAAAAACTACAACCTTTTTAAAGATGACCTAGCATTCGAAAAATATCTTAAATTACCAAGAAGCAATTATATTTATTTATTTAAATACCGTACGACTAACCATAGGTTCTCCGTTGAAACTGGCAGATTTACTAACACTGCGTATAACCTCAGACGTTGTACACTTTGCGATTCCGACCTAGGTGACGAATTCCACTACTTATTAAAATTTCCACATTTTTATCAAATGCGCAAACATTACATACCGCGTTATTTCTATCAGCACACGAATGTCATTACATGCAAGGAGCTTTTAACCCATCCCGCAGTCAAAGTCCAAAAAAAAATAAGTGTCTTTGTCAGAATTATTTTACAAAATGCCAAGTAACGTCGTACATGAGACGTATTTTATTGATAATGCTTTCCCCCTTCACATTTAACGTATGCACTGATCCTTGTATACCGTTTAGTTGTACCATTTGTATGTATGTAATGTACCTTTCTCTCTTGTTGTAACCCATGTTACCTGAGATTGTATATAATAAAAGATTTGTTCTGTTCTGTTCAAAAAACAATTTTCGGCAAAACCTTTTATGTTTCTCTGTGCAACAGCCGCCTTTGACGTTTTATTTACGCAAGCTTACCTGTCGTTCTATAGCTGTAGGATTTCACGCGATCATGTATTCTACAGTCTAAAACCATATGTCTGCCCGTTATTTCTAACACATTTTCATAGTTACAATACTCCCTACCGGATGTTTAAATAGCTGTCTTTTCAATGGAGCTGTGAACATTAGTAAATCTCCGCAAAACCGTAAGTAGTCCTTTTCAAATAAGATGTTACGTCCCAGTATGTGACGCGCTTGAGACATATTCTATCAAAGTTAATAAATTAACTTGTCATGAGCTTTTCAATTGAACGTTTTTGAATATATAGTAATTTGCATGGAATTTGAAATACGTACATAATAGTCATTTTGGGCATTAAAATGAGAGTTTTCTATATTCTGTTTTCATTTTCAGTGATTATTTTGTTATTAAGATAACCCCAGGGAACTTGTGCCATCCATGGTGTAAATATTATTATTTTGACGAGTTATCTTCGTACATTATTAATGGTCGATTTGGATGATAGTGTCCGACAGGTTTATCTATTTACCCATCCCAGTAATTAAAACTAAAAGGGCATTTTATATGTACGTGTTTTTAGTTGAAATAGTTTGCTTTGAATCGCAAACAATATATTATTTTCTCCTCATAAGGATTATTTCTCTTCAAATATATACATTTTATTCAAGTTAACTTTTACGTAAGTACGTCGTTATATATATATACATACATATTCATGGATTTAAAGTCAAAGTGTGTTTAAGAGTCTGGAGTAATTCTAAGAACTTAAACATGCTAGTTTTATTATAAGTATATGTCTGATATGATAATTTCTCTGCATTTTGCGGATTCTTGTGTAGCTAGGACAATCAACATGAAATGGTATTCATCTTCCAAATAAATACAGCATGGGCAATAGCTGTCATTTCTTAGTATTCAATTACTAGGATGTCTACCAGTCTGTATTCTTAACCAAAGTAGTTTAGTAACGTATTTCTGTTAAATATGGTCCGGGATTACATGGTAAAATATCAAGATATGATTCATAAATAAAACTTAATTTACAACTTTTACATAATTCACAACTATTACATAATTCAAGTACATATCAAGATATGATTCACAACTATTACATAATTCAAGTACACCACTTGATTCCTTATCTAAATACCATCCTCGTATAAAACTGGTTTTGACTAAATAGAATAAGAACACTGTCAGACAATTAGCAACGTATGTTTAAATGTTCATTTTTAGCGTTTAAAATAAACAGAAGTTGGATCATTCCAGACGTGGAAAACCTGGGTTGAAAATATAAGGTCCTGGTAAAACCATATTATTTTAACATATTGTTTACAGTGAACCATCAGTGATTACTTGTCAATAGTTGTTTACCTTGGCAATTGTCTCTTCCTGCCGTGTGCTTCCAAAATCCTGTCAATCTTCTTTTTGCGGACTAACAATCAATATCACTTATTACTTTACAACGATATTAGAGTCGAGCATTTTAGATTATGATGCCAACTATGTCAAAGAAGGATATATATTTAGCCTCGTTCTGCTCCGGTGAACTTTCAACTTACAAAGTTCAAACATCGTTAAGGATAACAATGGGTGTTGATTAAGTTCGCACCTTGTTATTTGTGCTTAATCGAATTAATTAGAGCCAAAACCGGAAATGTGATTTTAAGTGGTAAAGGTATTATAGAAAATTAGATTTATAAGTAATTAACACGTTTAGCGGTACACAATCCTAGATGTCACAAGTAGATAACACCTTTTCCGATTATTAGTTTCGATTATGACCCGAAAGTTGATGTAGCTGTATTGTTCTATGTTTATAAATACAAATAATGGTTTAATGTTAATTTCAATTAAGGTGCATGTTTGTTGAAACATGACAAAAAGAAAGTGTTAACATTAATAATGCGTGAAATGACAAAAGATGTTATCTCATCCGCAGAGAAATGTGACATCAAACAACAAGAATGGAATATATTAACATTATTCTTTAATTAAACAAAGACGTTTCACGTTCTTAGATTCAACAATCAATTCTTTCGGTGTAATTTTCAAAAAATATCAGTTTTCTTTTTTACTTTTTTAATAATTATTCTCTCTAAACACATAATCGTTTTATGCCTTCGAAACATAATTTTGATTTGATTTAAACATATTCTATTGCCAATAATTTGTTACAAACAGACTAATATCCACATATATACAATAGAGATATTATAATGACAGATAACAAGTTCTACCAACATGATTTTAAACCATTCCTATTTAACATCTTAAAATTGCAAATGCGTATGCCTGAGTGAAATAAATTACAACAATAACAATGGCAAATAATACATTGAGAGAGAGAGTGATGAATAGTGAACACAACATATAAGAGGTAATCCACGCGGGGGAGAGAGTGATGAATAGTGAACACAACATATATTGTATGATTAACGTTGTATCTCAATAAACGGCGACTCGTACTTTCCATAATCTTAGTATACGGTAAACATATAACGGCGACTCGTACTTTCCATAATCTTAGAATACGTTAAGTACATGTTAATTTTCATTGTCTTAATTTCTGTTCAATACATGTCAATAAACGGAGACTTGTACTTTTCATAATCTTAGTACGTTAAATAAATGTCAATAAACAGTGACTCGAACTTTCCATAATCCCAGAATACGTTAAATACAAATCAATAAACGGTGACTCGTATTTTTCATAATCTTAGTATACGTTAAATACATGTCAATAAACGGTGACTCGTACTTTCCATAATCTTAGTAAATGTTAAATACATGTCAATAAACGTTGACGCGTTTTTCCCATAATCGTAATATATGACAAATACATGTCAATAAAACGATGAATCGTACTTTCCATAATCTTAGTATACGTTAAATACAAGTCAGTAATCGATGACTCGTACTTTCCATCATCTTAGTATATATGAAATAGATATCAATAAACGGTGACGCTTCCTTTCAGTAATCGTAATACATGTCAAATACATGTTAACAAACGCTAACGCGTTTTTTTCCATAATCTTAGTTTATATTAAATATATGTCAATAAACAGTGACTCATACTTTCCATGATCTTAGTATACGTTAAATACATATCAATAAACGGTGTCTTGTACTTACCACAATCTTAGTATACGCTAAATACATGTCAATAAACGGTGACTCGTACTTACCACAATCTTAGTATACGCTAAATGCTTGTCAATAAACGGACTCGTACTTAAAATACTTTTAGTGTAAACGTTAAATACATGTCAATAAACGGTGACTCGTACTTTCCATAATCTTAATTTATGTTATATACATGTCAATAAACGTTGACTCGTACTTTCTATAATGTTAGTATATGGTAAATACATGTCAATAAACAGTGAATCGTACTTTCCATAATCTTAGTATACGTTAAACACATGTCAATAAACGCTGACACGTACTTTCCATAATCTTAATTAATGTTAAATACATGTCAATAAATGCTGACTCGTACTTTCCATAATCTTAATTTATGTTAAATACAAGTCAATAAACGGTGACTCGTATCTTTCATAATCTTAGTATATGTTTAATACATGTCAATAAACGGTGACAATTACTTTTCATAATCTTAATTTATGTCAAATACATGTCAACAAACAGTGACTCGTACTTGTCATAATCTTAGTATATGTTAAATACATTTCAATTAACGGTGACTCGTACTTTTCATGGTCTTAATTTATGTTCAATACATGTCAATAAACAGTGACTAGTACTTTTCATAATCTTAGTATATGTTTAAATCATGTCAACAAACGGTGACTCGTGCTTTTCATAATCTTAGTCTATGTTTAATACATGTCAATAAACATGATAAACGGTGACGCTTACTTTTCATAATCTTATTGTTACATTAAATACATGTCAATAAACGGTGAATCGTACTTTCAATAATAATAATTTATGTTAAATACATGTCAATTAACGGTGACTCGTACTTTCCATAATCTTAATTTATGTTAAATACATGTCAACAAACGGTGACTCGTACTTTCCATAATCTTAGTATATGTTTAATACAAGTCAATAAACGGTGACTCGTACATACCATAATCTTAATTTATGTTAAATACATATCAATTAACGGTGACTCGTACTTTCCATAACCTTAATTTATGTTTAATACAAGTCAATAAACGGTGATTCATACTTTCCATAATCTTAATTTATGTTAAATACATGTCAATTAACGGTGACTCGTACTTTTCATAATCTTAATTTATGTTTAATACAAGTCAATAAACGGTGACTCGTACTTTTCATAATCTTAGTCTATGTTTGATACATGTCAACAAACGGTGAATCGTACTTTTCATAATCTTAATTTATGTTTAATACAAGTCAAAAAACGTTGACTCGTACTTTTCATAATCTTAATTGTTGTTAAATAGATGTCAACAAACAATGACTCGTACTTTTCATAATCTTAGTATATGTTTAATACATGTGAACAAACGGTGACTCGTACTTTTCATAATCTTAGTATATGTTTAATACAAGTCAATTAACGGTGACGCTTACTTATCATAATCTTAATTTCCCTTTAATACATGTCAATAAACGGTGAATCGAACTTTCCATAATCTTAATTTATGTTAAAACATGTCAATTAACGGTGACTCGTACTTTCCATAATCTTAATTTATGTTTAATACAAGTCAATAAACGGTGACTCGTACTTTCCATAATCTTAATTTATGTTAAATACATGTCAATAAACGATGACTCGTACTTTTCAAAAACTTAGTATATGTTTAATACAAGTCAATAAACGGTGACGGTGACTCGTACTTTTCATAACCTTAGTAAATGTTTAATACATGTCAATAAACGGTGACGCTTACTTTTCATATTCTTAGTTAACATGAAATACATGACAATTAACGGTGACTCATACTTTCCATAATCTTAAGTTATGTTTAATACAAGTCAATAAACGGCGACTCGTACTTTCCATAATCTTAGTATATGTTAAATACATGTCAATAAACGTTGACGCGTTTTTCCCAAAATCGTAATATATGTCAAATACATGTCAATAAACGGTGATTCGTACTTTCCACATTCTTAGTATATATCAAAATAGATATCAATAAACGGTGACGCTTACTTTCCATAATCGTAATACATGTTAAATACATGTTAACAAACGCTGACGCGTTTTTCCCCATAATCTTAGTTTATGTAAAATAGATGTCAATAAACAGTGACTCATACTTTCCATGATCTTAATATACGTTAAATACATGTCAATAAACGGTGACTCGTACTTACCACAATCTTAGTATACGCTAAATGCATGTCAATAAACGGTGACTCGTACTTTCCATACTTTTAGTGTAAACGTTAAATACATGTCAATAAACGGTGACTCGTACTTTCCATAATATTATTTTATGTTAAATACATGTCAATAAACGTTGACTCGTACTTTCCATAATGTTAGTATATGGTAAATACATGTCAATAAACAGTGATTCGTACTTTGCATAATCTTAGTATACGTTAAACACATGTCAATAAACGCTGACTCGTACTTTCCATACTCTTAATTAATGTTAAATACATGTCAATAAACGCTGACTCGTACTTTCCATAATCTTATTTCATGTTTGATACATGTCAATAAACGGTGACTCGTACTTTCCATAATCTTAATTTATGTTAAATACAAGTCAATAAACGATGACTCGTACTTTTCATAAACTTAGTATATGTTTAATAAATGTCAATAAACGGTGACGCTTACTTTCCATAATCTTAATTTATGTTAAACACATGTCAACAAACGATGACTCGTACTTTTCATCATCTTAGTATATGTTTAATAAATGTCAATAAACGGTAACGCTTATTTTTCATAATCCTAATTTACGTTAAACACATGTCAACAAACGGTGACTCGTACTTTCCATAATCTTAGTATATGTTAAATACATGTCAATTAACGGTGACTCGTACTTTTCATAATCTTAATTTATGTTTAATACATGTCAACAAACGGTGACTCGTACTTTCCATAATCTTAGTATATGTTAAATACATGTAAATAAATGGTGACTCGTACTTTCCATAATCTTAATTTATGTTAAATACAAGTCAATAAACGGTGACTCGTATCTTTCATAATCTTAGTATATGTTTAATACATGTCAATAAACGGTGACAATTACTTTTCATAATCTTAATTTATGTCAAATACATGTCAACAAACAGTGACTCGTACTTGTCATAATCTTAGTATATGTTAAATACATTTCAATTAACGGTGACTCGTACTTTTCATGGTCTTAATTTATGTTCAATACATGTCAATAATTAGTGACTAGTACTTTTCATAATCTTAGTATATGTTTAAATCATGTCAACAAACGGTGACTCGTGCTTTTCATAATCTTAGTCTATGTTTAATACATGTCAATAAACATGATAAACGGTGACGCTTACTTTTCATAATCTTATTGTTACATTAAATACATGTCAATAAACGGTGAATCGTACTTTCAATAATAATAATTTATGTTAAATACATGTCAATTAACGGTGACTCGTACTTTTCATAATCTTAATTTATGTTAAATACATGTCAACAAACGGTGACTCGTACTTTCCATAATCTTAGTATATGTTTAATGCAAGTCAATAAACGGTGACTCGTACATACCATAATCTTAATTTATGTTAAATACATATCAATTAACGGTGACTCGTACTTTCCATAACCTTAATTTATGTTTAATACAAGTCAATAAACGGTGATTCATACTTTCCATAATCTTAATTTATGTTAAATACATGTCAATTAACGGTGACTCGTACTTTTCATAATCTTAATTTATGTTTAATACAAGTCAATAAACGGTGACTCGTACTTTTCATAATCTTAGTCTATGTTTGATACATGTCAACAAACGGTGAATCGTACTTTCCATAATCTTAATTTAAGTTTAATACAAGTCAAAAAACGTTGACTCGTACTTTTCATAATCTTAATTGTTGTTAAATAGATGTCAACAAACAATGACTCGTACTTTTCATAATCTTAGTATATGTTTAATACATGTCAACAAACGGTGATTCGTACTTTTCATAATCTTAGTATATGTTTAATACAAGTCAATTAACGGTGACGCTTACTTATCATAATCTTAATTTCCCTTTAATACATGTCAATAAACGGTGAATCGAACTTTCCATAATCTTAATTTATGTTAAAACATGTCAATTAACGGTGACTCGTACTTTCCATAATCTTAATTTATGTTTAATACAAGTCAATAAACGGTGACTCGTACTTTCCATAATCTTAATTTATGTTAAATACATGTCAATAAACGATGACTCGTACTTTTCAAAAACTTAGTATATGTTTAATACAAGTCAATAAACGGTGACGGTGACTCGTACTTTTCATAATCTTAGTAAATGTTTAATACATGTCAATAAACGGTGACGCTTACTTTTCATATTCTTAGTTAACATGAAATACATGACAATTAACGGTGACTCATACTTTCCATAATCTTAAGTTATGTTTAATACAAGTCAATAAACGGCGACTCGTACTTTCCATAATCTTAGTATATGTTAAATACATGTCAATAAACGTTGACGCGTTTTTCCCAAAATCGTAATATATGTCAAATACATGTCAATAAACGGTGATTCGTACTTTCCACATTCTTAGTATATATGAAATAGATATCAATAAACGGTGACGCTTACTTTCCATAATCGTAATACATGTTAAATACATGTTAACAAACGCTGACGCGTTTTTCCCCATAATCTTAGTTTATGTAAAATAGATGTCAATAAACAGTGACTCATACTTTCCATGATCTTAATATACGTTAAATACATGTCAATAAACGGTGACTCGTACTTACCACAATCTTAGTATACGCTAAAGGCATGTCAATAAACGGTGACTCGTACTTTCCATACTTTTAGTGTAAACGTTAAATACATGTCAATAAACGGTGACTCGTACTTTCCATAATATTATTTTATGTTAAATACATGTCAATAAACGTTGACTCGTACTTTCCAGAATGTTAGTATATGGTAAATACATGTCAATAAACAGTGATTCGTACTTTGCATAATCTTAGTATACGTTAAACACATGTCAATAAACGCTGACTCGTACTTTCCATACTCTTAATTAATGTTAAATACATGTCAATAAACGCTGACTCGTACTTTCCATAATCTTATTTTATGTTTGATACATGTCAATAAGCGGTGACTCGTACTTTCCATAATCTTAATTTATGTTAAATACAAGTCAATAAACGATGACTCGTACTTTTCATAAACTTAGTATATGTTTAATAAATGTCAATAAACGGTGACGCTTACTTTCCATAATCTTAATTTATGTTAAACACATGTCAACAAACGATGACTCGTACTTTTCATCATCTTAGTATATGTTTAATAAATGTCAATAAACGGTGACCCTTTTTTTTCATAATCCTAATTTACGTTAAACACATGTCAACAAACGGTGACTCGTACTTTCCTTAATCTTAGTATATGTTAAATACATGTCAATTAACGGTGACTCGTACTTTTCATAATCTTAATTTATGTTTAATACATGTCAACAAACGGTGACTCGTACTTTCCATAATCTTAGTATATGTTAAATACATGTAAATAAATGGTGACTCGTACTTTCCATAATCTTAATTTATGTTAAATACAAGTCAATAAACGGTGACTCGTATCTTTCATAATCTTAGTATATGTTTAATACATGTCAATAAACGGTGACAATTACTTTTCATAATCTTAATTTATGTCAAATACATGTCAACAAACAGTGACTCGTACTTGTCATAATCTTAGTATATGTTAAATACATTTCAATTAACGGTGACTCGTACTTTTCATGGTCTTAATTTATGTTCAATACATGTCAATAAACAGTGACTAGTACTTTTCATAATCTTAGTATATGTTTAAATCATGTCAACAAACGGTGACTCGTGCTTTTCATAATCTTAGTCTATGTTTAATACATGTCAATAAACATGATAAACGGTGACGCTTACTTTTCATAATCTTATTGTTACATTAAATACATGTCAATAAACGGTGAATCGTACTTTCAATAATAATAATTTATGTTAAATACATGTCAATTAACGGTGACTCGTACTTTCCATAATCTTAATTTATGTTAAATACATGTCAACAAACGGTGACTCGTACTTTCCATAATCTTAGTATATGTTTAATGCAAGTCAATAAACGGTGACTCGTACATACCATAATCTTAATTTATGTTAAATACATATCAATTAACGGTGACTCGTACTTTCCATAACCTTAATTTATGTTTAATACAAGTCAATAAACGGTGATTCATACTTTCCATAATCTTAATTTATGTTAAATACATGTCAATTAACGGTGACTCGTACTTTTCATAATCTTAATTTATGTTTAATACAAGTCAATAAACGGTGACTCGTACTTTTCATAATCTTAGTCTATGTTTGATACATGTCAACAAACGGTGAATCGTACTTTCCATAATCTTAATTTATGTTTAATACAAGTCAAAAAACGTTGACTCGTACTTTTCATAATCTTAATTGTTGTTAAATAGATGTCAACAAATAATGACTCGTACTTTTCATAATCTTATCATATGTTTAATACATGTCAACAAACGGTGACTCGTACTTTTCATAATCTTAGTATATGTTTAATACAAGTCAATTAACGGTGACGCTTACTTATCATAATCTTAATTTCCCTTTAATACATGTCAATAAACGGTGAATCGAACTTTCCATAATCTTAATTTATGTTAAAACATGTCATTTAACGGTGACTCGTACTTTCCATAATCTTAATTTATGTTTAATACAAGTCAATAAACGGTGACTCGTACTTTCCATAATCTTAATTTATGTTAAATACATGTCAATAAACGATGACTCGTACTTTTCAAAAACTTAGTATATGTTTAATACAAGTCAATAAACGGTGACGGTGACTCGTACTTTTCATAATCTTAGTAAATGTTTAATACATGTCAATAAACGGTGACGCTTACTTTTCATATTCTTAGTTAACATGAAATACATGACAATTAACGGTGACTCATACTTTCCATAATCTTAAGTTATGTTTAATACAAGTCAATAAACGGCGACTCGTACTTACCATAATCTTAGTATATGTTAAATACATGTCAATAAACGTTGACGCGTTTTTCCCAAAATCGTAATATATGTCAAATACATGTCAATAAACGGTGATTCGTACTTTCCACATTCTTAGTATATATGAAATAGATATCAATAAACGGTGACGCTTACTTTCCATAATCGTAATACATGTTAAATACATGTTAACAAACGCTGACGCGTTTTTCCCCATAATCTTATTTTATGTAAAATAGATGTCAATAAACAGTGACTCATACTTTCCATGATCTTAATATACGTTAAATACATGTCAATAAACGGTGACTCGTACTTACCACAATCTTAGTATACGCTAAATGCATGTCAATAAACGGTGACTCGTACTTTCCATACTTTTAGTGTAAACGTTAAATACATGTCAATAAACGGTGACTCGTACTTTCCATAATATTAATTTATGTTAAATACATGTCAATAAACGTTGACTCGTACTTTCCATAATGTTAGTATATGGTAAATACATGTCAATAAACAGTGATTCGTACTTTGCATAATCTTAGTATACGTTAAACACATGTCAATAAACGCTGACTCGTACTTTCCATACTCTTAATTAATGTTAAATACATGTCAATAAACGCTGACTCGTACTTTCTATAATCTTATTTTATGTTTGATACATGTCAATAAACGGTGACTCGTACTTTCCATAATCTTAATTTATGTTAAATACAAGTCAATAAACGATGACTCGTACTTTTCATAAACTTAGTATATGTTTAATAAATGTCATTAAACGGTGACGCTTACTTTCCATAATCTTAATTTATGTTAAACACATGTCAACAAACGATGACTCGTACTTTTCATCATCTTAGTATATGTTTAATAAATGTCAATAAACGGTGACGCTTACTTTTCATAATCCTAATTTACGTTAAACACATGTCAACAAACGGTGACTCGTACTTTCCATAATCTTAGTATATGTTAAATACATGTCAATTAACGGTGACTCGTACTTTTCATAATCTTAATTTATGTTTAATACATGTCAACAAACGGTGACTCGTACTTTCCATAATCTTAGTATATGTTAAATACATGTAAATAAATGGTGACTCGTACTTTTCATAATCTTAGTATATGTTAAATACATGTCAATAAACGGTGACGCTTACTTTTCACAATCTTAATTTACATTAAATACATGTCAATAAACGATGACTCGTACTTTTCACAATCTTAATTTACATTAAATACATGTCAATAAACGGTGAATCGTACTTTCAATAATCTTAATTTACGTTAAATACATGTCAAAAAACGATGACTCGTACTTTCCATAATCTTAAATTATGTTAAATACATGTCAATTTACGGTGACTCGTACTTTTCATTATCTTAGTATATGTTAAATACATGTCAATAAACGGTGCTTCGTACTTTTCATAATCTTAGTATATGTTAAATACATATCAATAAACGGTGACTCGTACTTTCCATAATCTTAGTATATGTTTAATACAAGTCAATAAACGGTGACTCGCACTTTTTAAAATCTTATTATATGTAAAATACATGCAAATAAACGGTGACTAGTACTTTTCATAATCTTAGTATATGTTAAATACATGTCAATAAACGGTGACTCTTATTTTTCATAATCTTAATTTACATTCAATACATGTCAATAAACGGTGAATCGTACTTTCCATAATCTTAATTTACGTTAAATACATGTCAACAAACGATGACTCGTACTTTTCATAATCTTAGTATATGTTTAATACATGTCAATAAACGGTGACTCGTACTTTTCATAATCTTAGCATATGTTAAATACATGTCAATAAACGGTGACTTGTTCTTTTCATAATCTTAGTATATGTTAAATACATGTCAATAAACGGTGACTCGAACTTTTCAAAATCTTAGTATATGTTTAATACATGTCAATAAACGGTGTCGCTTACTTTTCATAATCTTAATTTACATTAAATACATGTCAATAAACGGTGAATCGTACTTTCCATAATCTTAATTTATGTTAAATACATGTCAATTAACGGTGACTCGTACTTCCCATAATCTTAATTTATGTTAAATACATGTCAATTAACGGTGACTCGTACTTTCCATAATCTTAGTATATGTTTAATACAAGTCAATAAACGGTGACGCCTACTTTTCATAATCTTAATTTACATTAAATAAATGTCAATAAACGGTGAATCGTACTTTTCATAATCTTAATTAATGTTAAATACATGTCAGTTAGCGGTGACTCGTACTTTCCATAATCTTAATTTATGTTAAATACATGTCAATTAACGGTGATTCGTACTTTTCATAATCGTAGTATATGTTTAATACATGTCAATAAACGGTGTCGCTTACTTTTCATTATCTTAATTTATGTTAAATACATGTCAGCAAAAGGTGACTCGTACTTTTCGTAATCTTAGTAAATGTTTAATACATGTCAATAAACGGTGACGCTTACTTTTCATAATCTTAATTTATGTTAAATACATGTCAACAAACGGTGACTCGTACGTTTCATAATCTTAGTAAATGTCTAATACATGTCAATAAACGGTGACGCTTACTTTTCATATTCTTAGTTAACATGAAATACACGTCAATTAATGGTGACTCGTAATTTTCATAATCTTAGTATATGTTTAATACAAGTCAATAAACGGTGACGCTTACTTTCCATAATCTTAATTTATGTTAAATACATGTCAATTAGCGGTGACACGTACTTTCCATAATCTTAATATATGTTAAATACATGTCAATTAACGGTGACTGGTACTTTTCATAATCGTAGTATATGTTTAATACATGTCAATAAACGGTGTCGCTTACTTTTCATTATCTTAATTTATGTTAAATACATGTCAGCAAAAGGTGACTCGTACTTTTCGTAATCTTAGTAAATGTTTAATACAAGTCAATAAACGGTGACTCGTACTTTCCATAATCTTAATTTATGTTAAATACATGTCAACAAACGATGACTCGTACTTTTCATAATCTTATAATATGTTTATACAAGTCAATAAACGGTGACGCTTACTTTCCATAATCTTAATTTATGTTAAATACATGTCAATTAGCGGTGACACCTACTTTCCATAATCTTAATTTATGTTTAATACATGTCAATAAACGGTGACTCGTACTTTCCATAATCTTAATTTATGTTAAATACATGTCAACAAACGATGATTCGTACTTTTCATAATCTTAGTATATGTTAAATACATGTCAATAAACGGTGAATCGTACTTTTCATAATCTTAGTATATGTTTAATACATGTCAATAAACGGTGACTCGTACTTTTCATAATCTTAGTATATGTTTAATACATGTCAACAAACGGTGACTCGTGCTTTTCATAATCTTAGTATATGTTTAATACATGTCAATAAACGGTGACTCGTACTTTTCATAATCTTAGTATATGTTTAATACAAGTCAATAAACGGTGACACGTACTTTCCATAATCTTAATTTACGTTAAATACATGTCAACAAACGATGACTCGTACTTTTCATAATCTTAGTATATGTTTAATACATGTCAATAAACGGTGACTCGTACTTTTCATAATCTTAGTATATGTTTAATACATGTCAACAAACGGTGACTCGTGCTTTTCATAATCTTAGTATATGTTTAATACAAGTCAATAAACGGTGACGCTTACTTTTCATAATCCTAATTTACATTAAATACATGTCAATAAACGGTGACTCGTACTTTTCATAATCTTAGTATATGTTAAATACATGTCAATAAACGGTGACTCGTACTTTCCATAATCTTAGTATATGTTAAATACATGTCAATAAATGGTGACTCGTACTTTTCATAATCTTAGTATATGTTAAATACATATCATAAAACGGTGACTCGTACTTTTCATAATCTTAGTATATGTTTAATACAAGTCCATAAACGGTGACTAGTACTTTTCATAATCTTAGTTTATGTTAAGTACATGTCAATAAACGGTGACTCGTACTTTTCATAATCTTAGTATATGTTTAATACATGTCAATTAACGGTGACGCTTACTTTTCATAATCTTAATTTACATTAAAAACATGTCAATAAACGGTGAATCGTACTTTCCGTAATCTTATATTTACGTTAAATACATGTCAACAAACGATGACTCGTACTTTTCATAATCTTAGTTTATGTTTATTACATGTCAATAAACGTTGACTCGTACTTTTCATAATCTTAGTATATGTTTAATACATGTCAACAAACGGTGACTCGTACTTTTTATAATCTTAGTGTAAGTTTAATACTAGTCAATAAACGGTGACGCTTAGTTTTCATAATCTTAATTTACATTAAGAACATGTCAATAAACGATGAATCGTACTTTCCATAATCTTAATTTACGTTAAAAACATGTCAATAAACGATGACTTGTACTTTTCATAATCTTAGTATATGTTTAATTCATGTCAATAAACGGTGACTCGTACTTTTCATAATCTTAGTATATGTTAAATACATGTCAATAAACGGTGACTCGTACTTTCCATAATCTTAGTATATGTTAATCACATGTCAATAAATGGTGACTCGTACTTTTCATAATCTTAGTATATGTTAAATACATATCATAAAACGGTGACTCGTACTTTTCATAATCTTAGTATATGTTTAATACAAGTCCATAAACGGTCACTCGTACTTTTCATAATCTTAGTATATGTTAAATACATGTCAATAAACGGTGACTCGTACTTTTCATAATCTTAGTATATGTTAAATACATATCAATAAACGGTGACTCGTACTTTTCATAATCTTAGTATATGTTTAATACAAGTCAATAAACGGTGACGCTTTCTTTTCATAATCTTAATTTATGATAAATACATGTCAATTGACGGTGACTCGTACTTTCGATAATCTTAATTTATGTTAAATACATGTCAATTTACGGTTACTCCTACTTTCCATAATCTTAATTTATGTTAAATACATGTCAATAAACGGTGACTCGTACTTTTCATAATCTTAGTATATGTTAAATACATATCAATAAACGATGACTCGTACTTTTCATAATCTTAGTATATGTTTAATACATGTCAATAAACGGTGACTCGTACTTTTCATTATCTTAGTATATGTTAAATACATGTCAATAAACGGTGACTCGTACTTTTCATAATCTTAGTATATGTTTAATACATGTCAATAAACGGTGACGCTTACTTTTCATAGTCTTAATTTACATTAAATACATGTCAATAAACGGTGAATCGTACTTACCATAATCTTAGTTTATCTTAAATACATGTTAATTTACAGTGACTCGTACTTTTCATAATCTTAATTTCTGTTAAAGACATGTCAATTAACGGTGACTCGTACTTTCCATAATCTTAGTATATGTTTAATACAAGTCAATAAACGGTGACGCCTACTTTTCATAATCTTAATTTACATTAAATACATGTCAATAAACGGTGAATCGTACTTTTCATAATCTTAATTTATGTTTAATACATGTCAGTTAACGGTGACTCGTACTTTCCATTTTCATAATCTTAATTTATGTTAAATACATGTCAATTAACGGTGAATCGTACTTTCCATAATCTCAATTTATGCTAAATACATGTCAATTAACGGTGACTCGTTCTTCCATAATCTTAATTTATGTTAAAAACATGTCAATTAACGGTGACTCGTACTGTCCATAATCTTAATTTATGTTAAATACATGTCAATTTACGGTGACTTGTACTTTTCATAATCTTAGTAAATGTTTAATACATGTCAATAAACGGTGTCGCTTACTTTTCATAATCTTAATTTATGTTAAATACATGTCAACAAACGGTGACTCGTACTTTTTATAATCTTAGTAAATGTTTAATACATGTCAATAAACGGTGTCGCTTACTTTTCATTATCTTAATTTATGTTAAATACATGTCAACAAACGGTGACTCGTACTTTTCATAATCTTAGTAAAAGTTTAATACATGTCAATAAACGGTGTCGCTTACTTTTAATTATCTTAATTTATGTTAAATACATGTCAACAAGCGGTGACTCGTACTTTTCATAATCTTAGTAAAAGTTTAATACATGTCGATAAACGGTGTCGCTTACTTTTCATAATCTTAATTTATGTTAAATACATGTCAACAAACGGTGACTCGTACTTTTCATAATCTTAAGTTATGTTAAATACATGTCAACAAACGGTGACTCGTACTTTAAATAAACTTAATTTATGTTAAATACGTGTCAACAAACGGTGACTCGTACTTTTGTTAATCTTAGTCTATGTTTTATACATGTCAACAAACGGTGACTAGTACTTTTCATTATCTTAATTTGTGTTAAATGCATGTCAATAAACGTTGACTCGTACTTGTATGCAATTTATAGGACAATTGTAATATGGTCGTTGACATTTCCTTAGATTTTGCACCGGTATAAATCATATTTTAATTGAAAATAACACCTGTCAGAATAACGGGTGTAGAATAACTACCAGAAATTGGAAGTAAGAGTATGGCAGACAGATAAAATGGACATGTTACAAAACAGAGCATGGTTTCATCTCTTTGATTAATTGAAACACTGGATGTTTATATCAACCAACTCGATGAGACCATACCGCTGTCTATTACGTTATGGTGCTGTAGATTATTATTATTTGCAGTTATATCTTTTAAACAGTAGTGTGGTTGCTGCCTTATTGTTTTTCGTCGTGACGCATTACGTCAAATAACGTTACGTACAATAAAATTCGAGGTATTCAGTCAATCTTACTAACCAAATAATGCAAAGAGCTCTGCCCTTATAAAGCAAATATTTATTATGCCATTTATAAGGTCAAAAAGTGCAAATACAGGTATAGCCATTTTTTTCAAAATGCTATGAGGATACGCAACCAAGATGCACCTGACGACAACAGGTAATCTTAAATTAACATGACCAGCAATTTCATCAACTGCCCTGTACAACAATTTTTATGTTTGTGGTAGATTTTAAATTAAAAATACAACAAAAAGGGTTTTGACAGACATTGGACCGCAAACTGTCCAACGATTATTGTTTTCTAAAATGATAAAAGGCTTGCAAGGATCCCGGGGTCGTCCAAGGACGCCCACAAAACATGTTCGTCCCAAAGTAGTTTCGCAAATCGGCTGTTTTTCTAGATAGCAACAATTACTTTTTTGTCTTTCTTTACCGATAATCCCGTTACACTGATTCCAAAAGGGTGTATGAGATGATAATACAGTACATGTATTCCAGCATTCGGCCCAGGGTGAAAGGAAATCTATGAAATGAAATCAAACACAATTGAAATATCCCAATACACATTGCTGGATGGAATTAATAGCATTTATCACGTAACGGCCCAAGGAAATCTATGAAATAAAATCAGATGGAGTGAAATATCCCAATACACATTGCTGGAAAATAAAATAGCATTTATCACGTAACGAATGTTATTTTACGCCCAACTGCTGTATTATGCTAGTTGGGTACACGTGCTGTTGTTCGACGACTTAAAGAGTCGTGAATCAACCATTTGAACTACACATATACACATTGATGTTAAATACTTATCAGTTTATGAATGCAATGCATTGTAATGAAAGTATTTTGTATTTTATAATCTATAACAATATATTTAACGGCCAAACACATTTTTGACAAATTTACTTCCTTTTAGAAAAAAATCCTCAATTTGTAATTTGACCGCATCATACTGCTGTTTCCATTGTTTTTCAGGTACATTATGTCATTTAAACGTTTGAATGACAAAAAAATTACACGTTAGTAACTTAGGATTTCAGTTGTAATTTTGGCTCGTATCGAAAAGTGATAAATGCGAGCCTCTTATCAAAAGTGATAAATATCCGCCAGAGACTCGCATTTATCACCTTTCTTACACTCGCCAAAATAAAACTGAAATTCAAAGTTAGATCTACTAACCATGTAATTCTTATGTATATAAATTCAAAACGGGTATATACTTTTTATTAAACAATATGAAGTTCGTAAATTTCATTTCAGTGTTTAACAGATAATACTACAATAATGCTAGTAAGAATGGTAAATAAAAAACAAAACAAATATTCATCAATAAATTATAGCATTTTATTTATAACAAATTAAACAAACCAAAACTAATTTACTAAGTGGCGTAATTAACATACTAGTATCACATTTTAACACATGTTTTACTATAAATGTACGTATATTTTCTAAGGAGGTAGTGTAGATATTCACGCAGAAATTGTTTTATAAGAAGTTACATTATGCAGCAATACTATTATATGCACTAAAACGTTTGTTTTGCTAGTCTAGATCATCTGCGACGCTTGCTTCATTTCAAGACAAACGTCTAGAACAGTAGTTTTTTTTGCACAAACGGTCAAGACGTTTGTATTTACAATCAAGCGTCGACGATGATCAAGATTATAGTTTTGCACCAAGACGATGCATACTTATACACAACAAGTATTTGAATATACAACGAAATGCATACACTTAATGGGAATGTACATACTGATTTTTTTTAAAATTCTGATTGTCTTGTGAATGAAAATGAAAGTTAGCGACCAAATATCACTAATCGTCTATACTGTGCTCTTAAGTGGGGGATGGAGGGACTTTTAACATTAGGACCAAACACGCATAAACACACACGCACGCAGACACATGCATACACGTAGACACACATGCCGGCATTGCGATCTTTTAATTCTCAACTAGCTAGGGAAATAACGTAAGAGTGATAAGTTTGACGACCGGTAAGAACCTCAAATGTAAAAATTACCGTAAATGTAAACGACTGTCACAAATGTAAAAAAGTCTAACGCTAAATGTATAAAATGACACAAATAAAAACACGTTGTCACAAATGTAAAATCTGTTCACCCTAAACATAAAACAAAAAAGACGCTAAATCTTTACCTACAAATGTAAAAAAGTGAAATAGGACAAATGTTAAAAAAAAATTACATTTAGCTTCTGTTTTATTTTACATTTATGGTGACCAGATTTTACATTTGTGACCAAGTGATTTTTTTACAGTTGTGTCATTTTTTTGCATTTAACGATAGCATTTTTTTTACATTTACGGTAATTGTTACGTTTGAGGTTCTTACACGACCTATGTTAATGAGATATGAGCCAATGATGTAGATTTATCGTCCAACAGCCATTAGGAAATCCGTCAGTGTGTTCTGTCTTTGTCTAGGTCGTATGCCATTTCTACCTCGACCTCGCCCTCGACCTCGACCTCGACCTCTACCTCTACCTCCTCGACCTCTTGGAATAAATACAGTGTAATGTGTTGTACGATCCTGAATTGGCGCAGTTGTTATTAGGTTGCTCCCAATTGTCATTTTATCTTCTTTTATCTGGTTATTTTGTCCACGTTTATTTCCTTTCTTGCCTTTCTTGCCTTTCTTGCCCTTTTTACCTGTATTTTGTTTATTTCCTTTCTTGCCTTTTTTCCCTCTAGTTACAATCATGTTACTACCATCAGATTTCGATGTATCCACAGTATTAGTCGACACACCACCGCTTAGGTCAGCAGCTTCAATAACATGATTCGATCCTCCACTGCTAGGGTCAGCCACCTCTATAACGTTAGTTGCTCCATTTTGAGTACTTGCGGCCATATCTGAACACAGTCCGCAACAGAACCTCCGGTACTGTGGTCCACACAATGTTGCCGCTCCCAAGCTGCCCATGTAGCGCTCGCAGACCCGGATTCGATCTCCATATTCACAACCTTGAACAGACACATAACATATACAGAAACACCATACTACACTTATATAGAGGATCTTACATGAGTGACTGTGTATTAATGATTTTAATAAACGAGTTTGATAAAATGATAGGATACGAGGCTCTTGCCATGCTATGTGATAAATGAAATTAATATTAGCTTTATGCAGAACTAGATCTAGTCTAAATTTATCAAAATTGTAGATATATAAATTACACATTTAACGATTACTATAAGTTACTCTAGACAAATCTCTGTCGTTAAATTAATAGTTAAGACACTTAAAAGGTATGTTTTGTTTAAGTGATAGCATTTATCGAAATAGTATAAACTTTAAAAATACTACAGTTATACTATATAGTGTATATGTACTGACGACTCAGTTCAGATTGTGCGATGCTCTAGTCATTTTACATTACGAGATCTTAAAACTATACATTATGCTATATAGTTTTACACAACGTTTTCTGTCATAAACGAAACGGGGTATCCATTTGTTTAACTGAAATTCGCGGCAACTTTGTTGACCGGATATCCGGTTCGATATTTCAACATATCAGATGCTTTTGAAATAATTATACCTGGTATTTTCGTCTGGAAGCGTTGACAGGTTCTGCAGCACGTGTCCTTCTTCGTCTGAGTGTAACACTCTCTGGCATACACCACGTTGCATGACGGACTGTCGACACAATCTGGAAATAGATGGAAGGTGGTTTCATATAAAACAATACGTATAAGGATTCTTGGACATTGTTGAATCCAGCGAAGACAAAGTTGCAGACTGGAAATTAGTTAGCACATATATCCAACAGCCAGTGGATTTTTTTAATTTTATTAAGCTATTTTAACTAATCTTGATCTATTTGTAAATGCAAAATACATGTACAGTGTGCATGCATTTCTAGTCATCGCCCCTTCATTGTTCCTTAGTTATAAACCATATACATACTGAAAAGGGAATCCCTTGGAAGCAACAAACACAAACAAGAGAGAAAAGTGGAAGACTCGTTTATTGAGTCTGTTCATGAGAGGTAATATAAGATGCAGCATCTCGCATGCCCTCTAGCACCGGCTTAACCCGATATTCTACTGTAAAGCCACGTAGATTGGGTTTGATGATCCTGAAGGACCAGTAAGTACAAACAATTACTGATTTGTAGTCGGGGCTATCGGCAAGTGGCCTCAGCCTCAGTAATATGGTTTGCAATAATCTCAGTCTTTTGTTTTGTTGACAGAAAAGAGGTACGCGATATATATACCAAACAAAAAAAGAAACGTCCACTGATGTTGATGCTTATTGTCTAGACAGAAAAACAGGAAAAAAATTAATGATGTTTTAAGAATAATTAGATAGACCGCCAACAATAGTCCAAACAAAGAAGTTTTTGAAAAGTTCAGTAATCAGGGGAGTTAGCACTCTTTTTTTAAAACATTCATTTTGGCCACAAAAACAAATTAAATCTACGAAAATTACCGATATTTGTAAAAGTAAAAGCATAAGATATTATTTCAACAATTTAATCAGCACTAAGAGCTATAGACTCAGGCGGTCTGTTCGGCATTGCGACTGTATCCGTTACAGTGCAATAACGTGGATTTCATGGACAACTTATGTTTGTACACATTTTTATCTAATCATAGAGTGTGTTCTTACCAGGCTCCCCAGCTGCTGGACACTTTTCGCAACAGTATCTCGCTATAATGCCAGTATCACAGGCGTTAGAACCAACGAGACTCATCAAGGAAGAGCACGAGAAGACCGCCAGGAAGCGAGAATCCATGCGCAGACACAAACCGGAAGTTCCTGAAGGTATCAGACCTGGAGTAGTTGTTCCTGAAAAAAAGGAAGTAGCATTTTTACATTATGCGGAGTGGGTTCAAGCATATGACATTGTGTACTATAAAGAAATTGTTAAAAGCATAACCATGGAAAATC
>JAWPHD010020704.1:0-27500 GCA_037043455.1 Cyrtodaria siliqua | reverse complement strand
TGCCTAATTTATTACAGAATCATGACCCTTTATTTGACTAATTATTTATTTGAATAATCAACTTCATGTGGCTTTCACTTTAACGCGTTTCAAGGATTGTTATTACACCTAACATACAGTTCACACGTGATGGTATGATGTATCTCTGCATTTATGGGTTTTCGATTCTGCAATTAATTTTTTTACACAACTGTGGACCTTTGTTTTAATGAGAATTTCTTTTACTTTAAAAAATTAACACATATTTTAAACATTTATTATTCTTGATTTTGCCCATCATCGGCTAGAGCAAAAACGCGGGGTATTCATCACCTTCACTGGTAGTTCTAGTTAATATTACTTTAAAAAAATGTTCTGCTGAGTGACCATGTTGACTACAGAGTGATGCCCTCTTAATGTTAAACCCATGGCACTTAAACATATAAGTAACTTAATAAAGTTATATAACTGTACACAGTTATGAAATCTAATTTGAGTTGTTCTATTTTTGAAAACCTGATTGGAACAGGCAATCATTATACATGTTCGTGATCCTAATGATATTCATTTTGATAATGTATCTGTTTATACATGTATTTTTGTTCTTTTTAGCTTATCTAGTTTAGCACCGGTGTTAATGACAAAATAACAATTTTTATTTCAATAGCAAATATTATTTGCATATTGTATTAGGTATTCGCTAAATACTACCTGGTACTTTATATTTTTTGAAGATATCATCGAACATTGTTTTATACTGCCATATCTGATAGGGCAGCAACGATACTCCTCACATGACGATACGATACGTATCACGATATACAGGGCTCACGATGCGATACATTTATCAACTGATACAGTTAACGATCCCATCCAGCAAATATATATGTTTTTTGTATCCATTTTCAAACATTCATAGTTATCTCTTTTCATGAATGTCCATCTTATTCCAGAATATGATAGCCTTCCTGGCAATACAAATTGACCCATGTCTTCAATATCAACAAGACTCGTTACTCAAAGCAGAGCGTACATATGTTTGTATTGTGTTTTTTTTTCGGAGTTTTTGGTTAATCGCTGGACCTTTAATATCAAGGTCTTTAACGATACACCAGATATTCGAAACACCGCTGTATTTTGCCGTATGTTCGGTTTTACATTTACATTTTTATGGGAATTTAAGGAATAGGCAATACCTCTTGTGTCCCATATTCCAAATCCCGAGTCCAAATCGGTATCTTGAATCATTCGATGAGATTCTGACACGTCTCTGTTCAAGAGAGTACTTATTTAAAGCTGAAAGTCTTTCTGAGATTTCTTAGCACTGGTACTGGTTTGGTTGCTCGGTGGTATATTTTTTCTAAACATGAAATATGCTTACGATAATAAGGGCTCCAAACCTGAACACAATAGTCTAATAGAGGACGTATATAACTGGTATATATAATAATAAAGATTTTTTTATCAGAGTGTTTAAAAATTATTGTCAAATAACCGAGACCTTGCATCGCTTTCTTTGCTGTCGCACTACACTGCTTACTTGGCTTTCCAGTTTTACTGATAATACCTCCCAAATCACTTTCTGAATCTGAATTTTCAATATCTATATTGTTTATATATTCTGCATTATCATTACCAAAATGGATTGTTTCACACTTGGCTACTTAAATCTCGGAAGCCCTAGATCTGACCATGATTGTAATGTATTTAAATCATCTTGTAATATATTCATATTTTTACAGGAATTGAACATCTTTGTATCATTCACAAAAAAGCTGTGATTTACTGCCAATAATATATGGTAGTTCATTTATAAAGAGTATAAACATAAGAGGCCCCAATACTTATCCTTGGGTACCCAACTTAAGACGTCTTTTTCTGTAGATGACTGTCCTCTAATAACTATTGTTTGTTTACGTCCAGTAAGAAAACCTTTTATCCATTAAAAGACCTTACCCTGTATCCCGTAAGCCTGTATCCAGTTTCAATAAAAGTCTCATGTTCAACTGAATCAAGTGCACTTCGGTAGTCAAGATATACAACATCTGTAGTTACCTTTTACAAAGATATGTTGATTTTTGCTGATCACATGTTCTGAATTCAAGTGAACAAGCATGCTTTCTTTGAATATTGATTCAATTATTTTACAAGAAACACATGTTAAACACATGCTGCCTTTTTGGTTAGAGAATAGTTCATGACGGGGTTTCTTTATTTACACTGTCCCGTATTTTGGGATGAAGTAGGGTAAGTGTGAGGCGCCCTATAAACTGGTTTAAACCCCCAAGCGGCCTATTTTGCCACTGACCGTTCCAAGGTGATAGCCCTACTGTCAACCTGTTTTGTGTGTGTAATACCTTTATTCCTTATTAACCATTACGTGTTCCGAGTTTTAACTTTCATACCCCATCCAACCCCTGCTCCAAGAAGGGAAAACGGGGTTAATAGTTAAAACATATTTATTTTTACATCGATTGCGAAACAATTTATTGCAACATATTAATCACTCTCGATGGCTTCCTGTATAGAACCAGTACTAAGCAATGTGGATTAATTATCTTGCTCAAGGATAAATAACGTGGCCGCGGCGAGGATCGAACCCACCACCTCTCGATCTGGAGTTCGGCGCTGTAGCACTGGACTACGCACTCCACTACGGGGTTGGCTTAAAACCTTAATTCCGGCATAAAACGTTTGCAAATTGTCAAATTAAAACATGTAATATGTAATTTTAAACAGGTTATCACGTTTTGTTTCAATAAACAATGTTTTTAAACGTGTTTTATTGTCGAAATATTGCTTATAAAATCCTGCTAATATAACCTTTCCCATCGCTTAATGGAATTAAGGCGGGACCACGTAATGTTTGTCGTTTTGCGTGTTTTTGTGTTTACTGTGTTCTGTGAAAGCTCCATTTCATGTTCGACTTTTATATTTATTTTCAGAAATAACTTATCACTTTACTAAATAACTTAAACAAGTTATGTTTTACCCCCAAAGATACATGCCTATGGCTACACGTGAAATGTGGTTAATTATTCAGAAATAGCTTATTTAAGTTATTTTTCTTCATTATCCATATTAATATGTTATAACCAACACAAGGATGACCCAACAAAAATAGGGGAATCTTTCGTTTAAACTAAGCTAATGACATATTAATCAACCTCCTGATACATCTAGTTATTTATATGTGTGGTAAATAATAAACAATAACTTGTAGGAGTTATGTTGGACCCTTCAGATTAAGAAATAACTTGTTTAAGTTAGATAAATTGTATAAGTTATTTAGATAACTTGTATAAGTTATTTAGCAAGTGACTTAAATTAGTTAACACTACTTACTGTCTGTGCACCCTGTCGATGTAACATTTTAAATGGAACTTAAAAATGGTAAACATTTTAACCGCATAATATTGATGACGTGATTACTTGTAAAACAGAAAAGATTAACATCATAAATGTCATTTTTTGTTTATAACTTTGATAACATTTTAAATTTTATAAATGAGTTTCTGTGAATCTGTGTTCTGACGAATCTGTGTCGTGTGACAGTAGAGTCAAGAGGCATGTTATGTGAATACACCTTTCTAAACTGTACATGCCGCTTATCATTTGTAATACGACCCAGTTTTCAGAAAGATGAGTTGGATTCTAATATGCTAATAATGCTAATAGTTCCCTGTCCATTGTGTATGTTTTGTATTTGAACCTCGATCTGCAGTCATTGATATAACTTATTTGAGTTATATTTTATGTAACTTAAAAATATAGAAGCACAGAGCACATCTCTGGAAGCCATTATGTTTTGCAAATAGACATAATTAATATTACTGTAAACGAAAATGTCCTGCTGCATGACCACGTTGACTGCAGAGTGATGTAGTATTAATGTTAAACCCATGACACTTAAAAATATAAGTAACTTAATAATGTTATATAACTGTACACTTTGTAAACAGACAATCATTTTACATGTTCGTGATCCTGATGATATTCATTTATGATAGTGTATCTGTTTCATTGATTTATCACTCGTCTGCTGAAGAAGTTTTGTCTCAAAGACAGACCTTTTACAAGCCTCGGCTTAAATAGCTTCATACTGTGTCCTTTCGTTGCATGTGTGGTATGATCAGTAACTTTAAACAATGATGAAGAGTCCAAATCATATTTATGTTTCAGTATCTTGAATGTTTCGATGAGATCGCCTCTGACACGTCCCTGTTCAAAAGAGTACATATTTAAAGCTGAAAGTATTTTTTCATATCTGAGATCTCTTAGCTCTGGTACTAGTTTGGTTGCTCGATGATGTATTCTTTTCTAAACATTCAATATCCTTACGATAATAAGAACTCCAAGCCTGAATACAATATTATAATAGAGGACGTACATAACTGGTATATATAATAAAAAAGCTTATTTTATCACTGTTTTCTAATAAGCGTGTCGTTGCAGCGCTTTCTTTGCTGCTGCACTACACTGCTCATTTGGCTTTATATTCTTACTGATAATAACTCCCCAATCCCTTTTTTAATCTGAATTTTCAATGTCTATATGTTTTAATTTGTAAGTATTTCTGGAGCATCATAACCAAATGGATTATTTTACACTTGGCTACATTAAATCTCAGAAGCCATATATTTGACCATGATTGTAATGTTTTTAAATCATCTTGTAATATATTCATATATTTACATGAATTGAAATTCTTTGTATCATCCGCCAAAAAATGTGATTTTAATATCTGGTAGTTCATTTATAAAGAGTATAAACAAAAGAGGCCCCAATACTGATCCTTGGGGTACTCCACTTAAGACGTCTTTTTCCGTAGATGACTGGCCTCTAATAACTACTGCTTGTTAACGTCCAGTCAGAAAATCGTTTATCCAATTTAAAACCTTACCCTGTAACCCTTAAGCCTCCAATTTCACTAACTGTATCTCAAGTTCAGCTGAATCAAATGCACTTTGTTAGACAAGATATACAATATTTGTGGATATAATATACCATTGTCTTAATCATTAGTGACTGATTCTAGAGTTTCTAGCAGGTTTGTTAGTCATTGTTACCTTTTACAAAGCCATGTTGATTTTTGCTGATCAAATGTTCTGAATTCAAGTGAAAAATAAATGCTTTCTCTGATTCACGTATTTTACAAGAAACACATGTTAAAGTAACCGATCTATAGTTCATAACAGAGATTCTAGGACCTTACTTAAGAAGAGGGGTGAACTTTTCCCACTTTGCCCACACAAGGTGAGCTCTGCTATCTTCTGACAACTCTCAGTGTTTGTTTTTTGTTGTTGTTGTTGTTGTTTTTTTGTTGTTTTTTCTTTTTTTTGGGAACATAACAATTGGGAATTTTAGCGCGAATTTTCGTAAACAAGGAAATAGATCCATTAAAACATTAATGTCAGAATTTTATCATTAATACTGTTAACTGTACACCAAGTCAACGGAGGCAATTAAAAGCGTTTTGTACTCTGAAAATGTGACATATTTACCAAAATTGTTTCTATTTCTTCAAAATTGGGGAATAAAAAGATATGTTTTGGCATTAGAAATATGACCGAAAAACGGCTATTAAAACAGCCCCCAAAAATACTGAGTCTTGTTTAAATTAGGAATGGGACCAACATAAACGACTGAAAAGGAAGACTGTCCAACCCACATTATGTAGACACTTCAGTCTTGTTTTAATTTGGGGATAAGTTCAGAGGTGTAATTGATTTATTACTAAATAACTTTAACAAGTTATGATTTACCCCCAAAAAACACATGCCTATGGCCAAATGTGAACTATGGTAAACTTTTCAGAAATAACTTATTTATTTTGTACCGATTTCAGTTATTTACTAAATAACTTTAACAAGTTATGTTTTACCCTAAAACAATGCCTATGGCCACAAGTGAAATATGGTGATGAACTTTTCAGAAATAACGTCTTTAAACTATTTTGCTACTTTCTCCATATTATTATGTAACTCATTTAAGTTATTAGTAGGTAACTAATATCAGTTACACCCCTGACAATTAAAAGCTTGAATAAACTATTGCTAAACCTTGCGGAGAAGAATTTATGGCAAATTAGTTAACAACAAAGATGAAAGAACCATAAGAAATATCAGATGTTGCAGGAATATTATTGTTTTGATAGAAAACAGATTTACAAACAGATGAATATCTGAAACTTATTTCAGTTATTTTGAGAAAAAAAAGCTCCAAAACTCTAATAACCTAAACAAGTTATTTTTTCTAACTTTTGCCTGATGGATAAGACTGAGACACATCGCAATCTGTTTATACATATTACATGATTATGTTGATCATTTTATTGATGTGTTACCTGTATCATGTTAAGTTTACATGTGTAAGAAACTAAATTTATGGTATATTAAAATGAACACCATCTTAATGGCAGAGACCTATTGGGTTACTTCCCATACAATTGTAACATGTTTTCACCTTTTTATTCAAACATATTCTATTAAACATGTTACCCATAATAGCGATCTATTTCATGCATATTTACCATTTTCATAACTTTAAAATATTTAACATAACACATTTTCTGTAGGCTCACTGATTTAGCATAGTTGACAGGGCAGTACTGATAACTGAATATAGTTATTCCAGCAAGGGACTTAAATCTTACAATGAAGTGTTAATTAAACAATCATATAAATAAGTTGTTTCCCTTGGAAAGGTGTTTACATTTACTCATAACTTATTTAAGTTATCTATCGAACTGTATTCAAAGGGAGAAAACTCCTGAATTATTGATAAAATAACCCATTAAAGTTATTAGAAAATAACTTCAATCAGTTACACCCCTGACTGATTAATCTTTTTAATTTTATAATAAGCAAACATTTTAACCCGAAATCAAGATTTTATTTCATACCCAAGCCAACCCCGTTTTCTCTTCTTAGAGAAGGGGTTGAATGGGGTATGAAAGTTAATACTCGGACCACGTAATGGGTTAACAATAGGAATACCGCCTTGGAACGGCCAGCGACAAAGAAGGCCGCCAGCTTTTTTTATACCCGTTTAAATAGCGTGCACTAACCTTAGTCTGACCTTGTTGTAATCCCAATAAAATGGAACAGAGTAAATAAAAGAATTACCGCTAGGCAGCATAAAGTGTAGAATAACACAAATAAGATCATGTATATATGAATATAAAAACAGAAGCGTAGAAAGCCACAAAGCAAGTACTAAATGACTTATCAGCGCAACAAGAGAATAAACCATTAAGTGCATGCAAAAACAAGATTGAACAGAAACATCAAACACTACCACCCATTTCAGGGTTCAGGAAGACAGTGTTTAAGAAATTTAAACTGTCAGTTATTGGTGTGGGTGTGATGGGTTGAAATGTGTATACCTGTTTAAAGTGTCTGTAAGCTGTCGTTGTTGTCTAAAGATCCATGCATTCAATGAATAAAAAAACTCGTTTCATATTTTCATTTATTTATATTTTAGATGATGACTTGTGCTACGCTGGGGATGGTGGTGACAGAAGCTACGCAGGACAGGTCAATTACGCCAAGAGTTTTGATCCATGTTTACCCTGGAAAGACGTTCAACACTGTCTTTATCATGCGTTTGATTTCAGGTGAATAGTTTTTAATGGCTTTTTTTTAATTATCGAGCATAACACAACGGATACAAATGAATCAGCTTCAGCTAATGATTTATACATGAGCTTTGGCAGAACACTATTGTGTTGTATTCCACTAAGTACCAATACATAGAATACCAATAAATGAATGGTCAATATTAACATTTTAAATATAATGGATTTGTTCGACGGACAATAGTTTAAACCACATCAGATGACAAATCCATTGTATAGTTATAATCTAATGGAGTGCAGATAATAATAATAAAATAAAACAAATGTATATAAACCGTCAAATAGTGTGTAATGCATTGGATAAATTATAAGTTGATAAAACTGAAGTTATATTGTGTTGTGTGTATAATTGTATCAGCTTAGTCAGAAAAAGCTGCAATATAAGTGCCACATTATTAATATTTCAGGACTGGAGATGATGGATTGGTTTTGAACAATTACTGTCGGAACGTAGGTGTAGGCACACAGCCGTGGTGTTACACTGATTCTGAAACATGCGAGAGACAAAACTGCGATGCATGCATGTTTGGTAATTTAATGTTCAATAATGCGAGATGAATTATATATTGTATATATTGTTATTTTGTGTTATGTCTTCATCACGCTATAGTGCCGAAAGTAATGCTAACTATTGCTAACAACGCACTAATTGTGTTCATATATTGTATATAGGTTTAAACATGTCATATGATAAAACATATTTGAGCCTCTGGTTCGTTTTATCCCACCTTGATTTCTTCACAATTAGTGTAAATCAGTACAAATCACCAGTTAGGAAGAGCCTACGTGCAATATGTTTAGAATCTTAAATGTTATCTCTCACAGCTGTGTCTTTAATCAACTGACATTATGGTACATCCACTCCTTTAACATTAGGGTTACGGTATCATTAGCAACATGTGTATGTGCTAGATTTCACTTAGACCTATTCAAGCTATGGCGGACTGCAATTATAACGAGTCTACCAAATACACGTACAAGGTCTTATTGTTCAGGAGCCTGTTACGATTTATCCGATGACTGTGCTGCTGAAATAGCTGCAGATCCAGCTTTCTGCACCACAAACCAACACGGTGAAGCTCGACGAATATGCATGGAGTCCTGCGGAAGATGCGCCCAGCATGTAAAGAAGGCATCAGGTAAACGCAATCGTGGCATTTTGTACATTTTTAACAATATAACAAGAATGTATTGCATACTCATTCACAAGCTCCGTTTACTTTCAATGTAACAAGAAACGTCAATATTCGCCCATATTGACGTGTAGTAAAGTCATATTGGGTGTGTAATGCATACTCGTTCGTGATTGGTGCAATTTTCATTTCATGCCAAAGAAAGTATGTCACGTGATGTAAACAATGTTGATTTCATTGTAAAAATTCCCACGCTGTAACGACTATATGTTTGTTTCAAATAAATATTTCTGATAAAAATTAAATGATAAAACCTATTGTTTTACTCTAATTATTCGTTTATATATTAAAAATGTGTATGCAATAAAAAGGTTATTAGATTTGTAGTGGGATAATATCGTTCTTCTGCGTACACATATTGCACTCCCATAGTCACGCACTATTGTTACGCGGAAGAACTCGTGCATATATCCGAATACAAATATAATAACCTAAAACTATAGCGTTCAATGAGAAGAATAGATCATTGGCCTGATCAGTACCTCCTTCATGAACATCAGCTTGTAAAAGAAGACAGACATTATACATTCCAGATAGCATACAGTGTAAGTCTCTTTGTGTTGGGTATTTTTGGGCATAACAATTCTTCTAGACACAAGAGTCAGTCACAAATATAGACTGCGGTCATATATAGCGTTGTTTTGATAATGTAAAGTAATATGTATTCAATTATACTTAATGCATATCATTAGCACGGAAGTGTGTTTTGTTCGCCACTGAATGTATGAGTCAGTATAGACGAAAATATTTAGTATATATTTAATATACCATTCAGTTTAAACAGAGTATCTTAATCTGAGTATCTGAGTATCTTAGTTAAGGATGTGACATGTGACATGCCCTGCGACGTCACGGATATTGGTGCTCGACCACTCAAAGAGAGTTACAGTGTTGGGGAAATAGTGACGTACACTTGTCCGATAAACGCCGCTGTAAAAAGAACGCGCACTTGCACATCGGAAGGCACATGGACCCAGTTGAATTTCATATGCGGAGGTAAATAATATGCTGTGTCGCATTTATGGCATGGGAGGATTGACATTATAGAAGATAATTATAAAATATATAAAAGAGAATACACTACTCAACTTTTATAATCGGTCACCTAGGTTTTTTGAAAAAAACACGAATACTAAAAACTGGAAATCACCGAAGCACATACCAATATTTTATATTCAATTTGTTTATCAACAAGGTTGTAGTCCAGTCAAGACAGATTAAGTTGTATAAATCGCTAGCGATATTTGTTAAACGACGCCAGTTAAAATTTCAAATGAACATATGAATTATTAAAACATAGATAATTCTTTGAAAGTGACCGATTATAAAAGTTGAGTAGTGTAGATCTAATTAGATAAGACCTTTATGTTGTCCTATACTTTTTAAAAAAGCGCAAGACTCCTGTAACCAGTTATTAATGAGATGTGTTTTACATTATTTATTATGATAAACTGATTTCATCTATCCTAACATAAAATGACATATTTTTGTAATAGGTTATTCTTTTATTCAATTGAAAAACGAGTAGGAAAGGAGAAATATATAAAAGGACATATTTCTGTAATAATAATTATGTTATTCTTTTATTAAATTGAAAAAGAGTATGAAAGGAGAAAATTTGAAGTCGCCGAACACGATAAATATAAAACATATTGCAGTGTCGGTTTGATTGAAACTGTTTATGAACGGTAGTGAAAAATGCTTGCTACCGTTCTATAGCTTCGGGTTGCGCAGAAATCAATATTTAATATGTCAATAGTACGGAAATTACAGCCAGTCCAAGGAGGGTAAACAAGGAACCTTCATTGTGGTTATTATCCATTACTTTTGTTTTATTTCAGATTATCCCATATATCACATTCATTATGTTTCAGCTTAACCCACGTATCACATTCATTCTGTTTCAGCTTATCCCATATATCACATTCATTATGTTTCAGCTTGTCCCACATATCACATTCATTATGTTTCAGCTTGTCCCACAGGCTGGACTGTACATGGACATAGCTGTTACAAATGGCTAGGTTGGGAAGTGAGTCTGGACTTTCATGCTGCCAAAAATGCATGCGCTGCCTTAAATGCACATTTACTTAAGGTGGATTCAGTGGAAACTCAGAAGTTTCTGGGAGAGCTTTTAGAATATGATAAGTAAGAAACCTTTAAATTATTAACACGAGTTTATAGCTTTAATTTGTAAATAGCATGTACGACGGTTGATGTATGATTTGACCGCCTTGTGATATACATTGGTTATGTACTAGTTCTGTGAATTTTCTTCTCTTACGCTTCACTTTCAAAACATATTCCGTAATTGTATATTTGACATATAATGTATACATTGAATATATTGCAAACATTCAAACTCTAATGAACTAAATATTGCATGCTGTAATTAATATCATTATAATTTATATTAAAATTGTAAGCAACAGTAAATAATATCTATGTTAAGCCATTTCGAGGAAAGTTATAACGCTAATTTCTAGAATTGCCCCTGCATGTCAAAACATTACGAATTTTAAGGAAGGACTATAGAACATACTTGAGTCCTGATACTAAATGCTACCCCTTCATGAAACCATGTCTGGTTCGATTTGATAAGTTTCAGAATCGTAATAAACCAGAGATTTGCAACGTATGCTTTCAAATGGAAAATACTCCAAATTTCACTGCACGTTTATTTGTAACTGTATAGTAATTGTCATTTCTTAAAGCAACAGCTTGCACATAGTCTCAAAGACATTATATTTGGAATTCAATTGTTTCAAAATATTTCTATGTTTACTAAAAATGTCTACACATGTTATTTAAATAGTCCGACATGGCTTAATTTATGCTACTTCCTGTTGTTGTTGTAGTTTTGCTGATTATAGAATTCGTCATTTCTGCTCAAATTAAAGAGAATAATACACTGTGTGTAGTGATAATACGATATTATTTCTGTCTTAAATATAACAAGAGAAAATAAAGACTGAGATATTGCAGTTTTACCTTGTGTCATACGAGATTATGTGAGATTTGAGTAAATATCCAACCTGTAATTCTAAGATCTTTTTATATATCCAGTACCTTCATTTTCTGACAATGGAATGCGAAAAAATGTATCGTTTCTTACATTTTCTGATTACATATAGAGTTTCTGTATTCAATACAGAGTTTCTGTATTCCATATTTAGTTTCTGTATTCCATGCAGAGTTTGGGTATCACTATCTCACTAAACTAGATCGCGACATCGGGTTGTGTAAACACGTCAGTATTACACTATGTCACAACGTCGCCTCCTGTGTTTTACGGGCATTATCATTTATTAGATTGATTGTCCTGGACCCCATATCTCCTCGGTCACATTAAAAGCCTCATTGAAGATACGGCTTGTCCACTCGAGTTGATACATGTCATTCTAGTTGAAATATATTGCAATCAGTCCGTTAATTCCAAGAATTATCACTCTTGTCTGTATTTAATGGTTCACTATATCAACAGAGAACAATCAGCGAGCATATGGCTTGGAATTACGGCTGATAATAACCGCAATTGGCATTGGGCAGATGGTGAAACTCTAGGCTGGAGCAATTGGGACAGTGGTATGTATTCATTATTGTGACATTCGAGGGTAGTTTAACAGCAGGACGAAAGAAATGTAGTAGGCATGCGTAATTCTGGCAGTAGCAAGATGGCGAACAAGTATAAAAGCTGGCACACTCGAAATGGTCTCTATTGGAAACCACTATATACAAATCATATATAATTGTACAGTTACGCTCTCATATATTAGTAGACAGAATACAATACGATTTTAGACGAGTGATACGTTAAAAACATCTTTTTTAGTTGCAAGTGAAGCGTGAACATATTTTCCATGTGAACGCTTATCGAAGAATATTTGAACAGCAGAGCCTTTTGAAAAGAAGGTTGTGAACATTACTTGTGTATCCGCTGTCATACATCTCCTCCTCATGGCTTCATTTCACTTCTACAACCCGACAAGTGTAATAGTGGGGCAGTTTGGTGAAAAAATTGTGCATCGTTTGACAAAAGCAACAAACTTTGCACATAGCTAGACAATACTACTCTGAAAAAAATTGGCTATGGACCCATGTCAGATTTTTCAAATGGCCTATATGTATCAGGTTTTAACAAAATATGTTATGGCAATCTCAATAAATTCCGCAAAATGATAGACTAAGGGTCATGAAATACAGTATGTATATATTGTAAGGTCGAAATGGCTACCGTTTACAAAATGACCACCAAAACATGTTGAAAATATAAAAAAAAGTGTAAATTGTTTAATAGTTGTTTGTAAGAAAGTAATAAATATGTTGAATTTGTTCACTCGGTTTTCTTGGTATATTATTTGCATCTTGTTAATATTGCAATAAAGAGTTATTTAGAGGCACCTTAATGATTAAGTTGTTAAGGGATTTACACGTTTAAATCAAAAAGTTTTACTTCGAATTGACTCTACGTTTTCTGCAGCCTTTGGAATTTCTGAAGGGTACTAAACTATTTTCTTACCGAAAATTGTCGATTCATTATAAAATATATTTATAAAACCCTGAATTACGGTATTGGACATTGTAAACCTTATTATCAAGACAAAACAAGTAAACAAAACCTAATTCGAAGACATGTTATGCTAATTGGTTAAAAGCGTCTAAGCTATATAGTTGCTGAAGAGAAACAATGAAATTGGCCTGAAACCCAATGTGAAGGTCATAATGTCATCTTGCGTTGAAGCCTTCGTATTTTAAAATCGGAGACTTGTTTGAAGACTATAGATTGACCAGTGCCCTTGTGGCAAATATCATTATGACACTGCAGAATCCTTTCTGAAATAAATACATTATCAGGGAAGGCTCATCAAGTGATTACCATACTTATC
Source organism: Cyrtodaria siliqua (assembly GCA_037043455.1). NCBI lineage: Eukaryota > Metazoa > Mollusca > Bivalvia > Adapedonta > Hiatellidae > Cyrtodaria > Cyrtodaria siliqua. The sequence continues at coordinate 13,803 of JAWPHD010020704.1, read as the reverse complement.
ATAAACCTGGCGTACAGGTATATCAAAGTGTGTGCAGGGCATGCCTACCATTGAGTTTTGCACATGACGATCATGAAGGTAAAATGGAAGTTCGCAATTGCAGTATTGTTCAGTTTCACCTCATCAACAAGATGTTCATAAGACAGTTTGAGTGACACAGTAGAGGAATCAGAAAATATATACAAGGACAATATTGAGGATTTACTGGTGTTGTCTTACGTCACATAGACGACTCTCGTGTAACAGAAATTGCTCAACAAATAGATAAGTTGCGTGTCATGTTGTAACCGAGACAACATACCCAAGTCACTCTTAGAATCAAATAACCAGAACATGTTTTCTTTCCTAAGTGATCACCAACTAACAACATATTTTATAACTTGCTTTCTATTGTCGCATATATCTGTACCATATTAGGGTCGGATTAATGGCGGACCACCAACCTTTTCTAACTTTGGAAAACCTTTTTGGATCTTAATCAGACTATACGAGCTGCATTAACGTGCCTTTTTATGCTTTCAAAACATTGTATATTTAACATGTTATTTTACACATAGTTGAATGTCACTTGCAGAAGGTTTAGGTGACAGCCATCATACAAAACATGAGCAGAGCTCTGGTTACCTGGCATAGCAATCGATTGCGATAGAAGAAAATCTAAACACGTTCAATAAAACAGATATGAAGATGTGCCTTCTGAACGGATGGAGATGTGCATCGCGTCTAAAATTAAACTAAATATAATAAAATATGCAAATCTGATTACTTTCAACCTCCTAATCTAAATCATATAAGAATACAATAACTACATGGTAAGAAACATAAAAAACAATATAGCTGAGCCCATCAATGCGTAATGTCAGTTGTTTTTGTATCGCGATATAATGGTATACGGGATACATCTCATCGCGATATGTATCAAGATATATTGTTTTATATTAGTCCAAAGTGTTTGTAAGTTATGACACCAGAACGACAAAACGACAAAAGGCTGTATTTGTCGTCTTGTCTTGTCGCCTTCTGGTAGACATGCGTACTGTAATTAATTAGAGCCAAAGCATTAAAACTCCAAAAAACTTCTTTTTATTGAAAGGAAAACTACACGTGAACGGTATGTTGTTAAAACATATATTATATCTCGGGTAGTACGAGCATCTGTAAAACATACTAGGAAGTGTGTTTTACTAACTAAACGAATTCCGTGCGTAGCCCCAGATAGCATGCATATGTTGGGCCAACATTAAACCAATAGCATCACTTTCGTTGGCCCTGCATTCGTCTTTTACATTTGGCCTATTTGATTATGCCCATCGTTTCCACGTTGGCCCTACATGTTGGTTTATTGTTGGGCCAATGCCTTGTGATAATAATAAACAATTGGCCAACATCAAGCCAACTGTGATTTGATGGTGGAATATAGTTGGGCCAATATTATGAAACACTGTTGGTCCGATGTTGGTATTTTATGTTAGGCCCATTTGATTCTTCTCATCGTTTCCACGTTGGGGCAACGTGTTGGTTTATTGTCAGGCCAATGATTTGTGGAAATGCTTTTAAGTTTGGTCATCATCAAACCAATTGTGGAAAATAGTTGGGCCAATATCATTGAACACTGTTGACCCGATGTTGATCTTTTACGTTTGGCCCAGTTTATCATGCTAATCGTTTCGACGTTGGCCCAATATGTTGGTTTATTGTTGGGCCAATGATTTGTGGCAATAATGTTAGGTTGGGCCAACATCAAACAAACTGTGGAAAATAGTTGGGCCAATATCATTTGCATAGGTAGCTTTTAACATATGATTTGCATGTAGAAATACACAACTTCGCTCGGATACTTTGGCTCTAATTAATTACAGTGCACATTTCTACCAGAAGGCGAAAAGACGACAAGACGACAAATACAGCATTTTATCGTCTTTTCGTTTTGTCGTTCTAGCGGGCGCCAATACAAGACGACAAATACAGCCTTTTGTCGTCTTTTCGTTTTGTCGTTCTGGTGGGCGCCAAGATGACCGAACGACACAAAATAAAGCGCCAAGACGACAACGGGCCACATTTATTTGTCGTCTTGGCGCCTTTCAAATGTAGTCTTGGCGCGTGAAATCCGTCGACTTGTCGTATTTTCGCCCGACCCGCCAAGACGACATGGCAGAAATCAGCCACCATAGCTGGATGCCTCAGCGTTTGCAAGGAACTTATTAAATGCAGATATCAAAGAGACAACCGTGTTGAAAACGATGTGTTAAAGCAGGAATGATGTATAGTCTTTATAAAATGGGACTTTGGGTACTGTGACTGTGATTAAAAAAAGTGTACCATTTAGATCATAGATCAGTAAGATTAGATTAAATTTAATGTTAGCTCTCATATTTTTGATTTTGTTTTTTGATAGTGTCTTGTTAATATTGTTTTTTAAATCAACAAATATAATTTAATGTCTTTAAATTTAATTCCGATAAATCGGAGATGAGAAATATTGTTTAAGTATCCTTTGCGATATTTTTTCTCCAAGAGTTTAGAAGACTCGGCAAGCTTGATGTTTTGTATAACCTGCGGCGTCCCGTTAGTTTTGCTACTTTATATGCATGTTTTGAAAAAAAAATGTAAATAGTTCAAAGCAAATTAGTTTTACATATTGTTCATTGGGAATATATTGCACCAATAATATATTAAAACTTGTACCTACCTAAAGCCCATTGGGACGGTGGCGTTTGATGTTTGTCTATGATCTTTCTTGTCGTGCCCTTAATGGTTCATTCTCTTGTTGCTCTGACTTCTGCCAAGTCATTGAGTACCTTTATCGTGGCTTTCTAGGGTATTGTGTTTTTTTGTTGTATTATATATACACGAGCATATTTGTGTTTTACTTATATTGCCTATTGATGCTGCCTTGTTGGTTAGAGATTAGATCAAGGCTTGGATTTTTTTATTTACACTATCCTGTTTTAATGGGATGAGAGTAGGGTAAGTGTGAGGTTTGGTGCACCCTAGAACCGGTTTAAACCCCCAGTGGGTTTAAACCCCCAGTGGCCTTTGTTGCCACTGACCGTTCCAAGGCGGTAGCCCTATTGTCAACCCTTTTGTGTTTGTGATGTCGTTTGCATTTTTTTATTACTTTTGCCTTCTCGTTTGTCTGTTCGCGTGTTTGTTTTTGTGTTTTGTGGGTGACTGTCGTCCTTGAATGCTGCTTTCCCTGTCCGATATTGTTATTTTTCTTTAGGTTTGTCCATAATGAGCATTAACATACAAACATACTGCCTAAAATTATACTGTCCAATAGTTTTCTTTAAAGAATGTAGTTTTTTAAAAAAAATCTTTAAAAAATGTGTCAATAACTGCTAAAAAATGTTAGTTACAATAGTTTCGCTCTGAAAAATTTCATCGATATCTTCAACGTTTTAGCGCGAAACTAGTGTAAGTCAATATTTCTTAAATATCTCGTAAATAATCACATGAATTATTTCTTTTCTTCTCAAATCAAATCATCAATGAATACCATTTTTTTTATTACATGCCAGAGAATAAAGTTCTTAAATGCATTTATGATGAAAATAAGATGTTTTTTGCTTCTCCTGTAAACTTTTCTAAAGTGAGTTGCAATAGTTTCGCGTTAAACCCTCGATATGTCACAATCTGCCCCCACTATAAGGAATCCGTTACATTTGACGACTAGGTGATATATATATGGTCTGACATTTTATAAGAAAACGTATCTTTTTACTCGATTTTGATAGATGCTTGCTCTATAATAGAGGGTACATGTGAAAACCTTCATACGTGCCTTAAAACGTGGTGCTTTTAACATGTTTTGTAAAAAAGGTATACGTCACAAACATCCTGTATACAAGAATTCTATTAAATCTACATGTGTTTTGATTCTATACAATTGTTATATTAATAACGCATCCTTGAAATAGAGTTTAAATGTTTGTTTTCCACGATTCCCTTCAGAGCTGAAATTTGCTGTGTTTTATTTTACGCCCGCTGTGACAGAGGTGTAACCAGTTCGTATGCAATATATTCGTATGTATTTAACATAAGAATGGTTTGTACATATCACTGATGAATGACCTTTATGTGATCCAAAGGTGAACCAAATGATAGGAACGGCATTGAAGACTGCGCTATAAGCGACAGCTCAGGCGTATGGTCGGACTACCCATGTCAAGACAACAACCTTTTAGATGTCGTTTGTGAAATTACTCCTACAGGTATTCGTTGTTTCATTCTTCAATATTTTATTGCTAAAAAAAATCGAATTTAAATTCAAATAATTGTACTACACTTGATTCCATTATTTAAGCCTATGTTACTTTTTCAGTTCATATTCATATAAACATGATCATCTTTGTGTTTTACTTAGATCGCCTATAAATACTGTCCAGTTTGTTAGTTACTATATTGTATTTACACTGTCCCGTTTAATTGGGATGATACTTAGGTAAGAGTGAAGTTTATAGTAAAATATTAAGTGAGTATTGTTAAATGGTAAAGAAATACCAATATAAAAGCCTTTGTAACCTAAAACAATAATATTGCCTAAAATTGAGTATTTTACCTTCAAATTAGTCTTTGTTAAGTGATTCAGTAATGTATCTAAAAGCCGTATGTGTTTACATTCCAAACATAACAGTCGGCTTCACTTCACATGCATATCTACCTAAGGATATCAAGATCTTTATTACAATTAATTATCTAACGATTCGATGTAATTTGAAACAAGTTAGTAATCTTTATGTTAAACATTTCTGCTCGTTTCAAAATTAATTATAAAATATCTAGTGTTTGATCAAATACAAAATACAAATGAGAACATTACATATTTAAGTATGTGTAAATGTTTAAGGTGTCATCTGATTTAATTGTAAATATTAAACGAGTTACCATTACAGCATCTGTGTTTTCAGCGTCAACATGCCTAGATCAGCTGGACGACTGTGAATTAATACTGATCACGATGCCCGACATGTGCGTGAAGTACCCGGACTATGCCTGGCATAACTGTCGGAAGAGCTGCGGTGTTGGCAGTAGGTTGCAATATGTATATTTTATATGAGGATAAATAGAGATCTTTTGACACACGGAACGGAGTAAGAGGGCACTCTCACTAAAATAAAAATATGAACATCTATGTATTTACCTTCCAAATGGTATAGCTCTCATTAAAAAAAGAAAAATAGAACTGACACAATAGAGCAAAATGATTGTAAAAACACAAAAGCGTTTGAAATAGGTTGAGAGCGTGCTTTAGCTGTTATTTCAAAAACAATGCATCAAAATAATAATAATATACATGAACTACTCAATATATTTCTTTTATAGAAATACGTGAGATTCTGATAGTTTTCTTCAACATTTGCAAATTTCAATCTTACCTCAAGTCCTGAAACTGGTTATCCATGACTGTGTTACTGTTGTGTTTACCATTATATGGCTTCTGGTGTTAGTAATGCTCATGTCTTTACTACTATGTAATATCCACGAATATGTTTATGCTGGTGTTAGTAATGCTCATGTCTTTATTACTATTTAATATACCATTCATTTCATTGAAGTCTGCAATCCGACGACCAAGTGTACCGACGACGCCAACTTGTCTTACAGGGGAACGCGTGTCTACGGTGACTCACAAGTTGCCGTCGGACAGGTAATCTACCGTATAATGTTTCAGACTCTTGGTCAGCAAGTTACTTCTGTACTGCAAGCAAGTTCTTCAATTCTAAACAAACAATGATTCCTGTCAAATGACAACAAATAGCTGCCAATAACAGAGTACACATTACAGAACATAAATAATTAAGTTTTAATAAGTATGCATCAGTCTTATGAAGCTAACTGATAACTAATTAGTAATATTATACTTCATTTGCATATTCCCTTCTTTGCGAAATGTGACGTCATCGAGAGCTGTAATTTCGGACGTCAGATAGCAAAACGTAATGTTTTGGGCAGATTCGGTACAATATATATCACATAATGTATGGTTTTTGGATCCATATGCAGTTTATGGATTGGGCAGTCAGACTTAAAATGTTATATGGACCGGAGCGAAAGACTGCCCTGTCCATAAACGTGCATATGGACCGCAGCACCATACATTATTTGTTAAATAACCTATGGGGCAACATGTACATAAAGCTAGCATATCTCTATCAACCCATATCTATAAGAAATACAGTAATGCATACATAAGTACCTATTCACAACATAAAGCAAACGAAGATGTACGTCAGCATTATATACTGAAACTAAAAAGAAACGCAACTCGGAAATTTCCGCTATAAGATGTATGTACAATATGCTGCTGTTAATCGAATGGTACATGGCTACGTAAGACCTTCCCTTTCGGAAAAATAGACCAAAACAACACCTAATACAGTAAATAGTATTCCTTCAAAGTTTTATGATTGACAGAGAACGCTTTTGGCTCACGCATGTGAGCAAATTTAGGATGCAAAATTTTGCAAACTCTTTATGTTAAATACAATTAATAAAATGGCTCAATTTTTCAAACAATTTTATGGCTTTCATTTTACAAAGTGTACTGCGATTAAAACGTCTACAACATCACAGTTATGTCGTTTCTCTAACTAACTGCAACTTTTTTGTCACAAAACATTCTTTGGAATATTATGTGGAATTAAGGTATAGAGTATGTACAATATGTAGCGGAAATTCCCGAATTGCGTTTCTTTTTCGCCTCAGTATATATGTGTATATATGATTCCCCTAGGATAGCATGCAGTGTTAAAATCTGCATATTATTATTTTCATGAAGAATAACTTAACGCTAATCTACTTATTTATTAAACCACCAGTTCACCATGTGTTAACATCTGAATATTTTTTCGTGAATTTAGCTACAAGTTTTACTATTTCCAAAGTGGGCATGGGTTAAAATATGCGTCTTATTTTCTTATTAAAAATAGTTCATACTACGTTACATATTGTATGTGATAACATTTACAAACAAGAAAAAACTAAAGGTTTCGACTGGTTTCGACTGGTTCCTGGTGTCTTGGAAACACGATCGTGTTTAACAGATGAATCTATGATTTAATATTTATATATTTCTTTCTAAAGACACTAATTTTCTATTTGTTCTTAAAATCTATTTTTGGCAGTATGTAGAACACAGGTGCAACGATGGATATTTTCATACATCCGGATCCTTGACGAGAGCATGTCTTCCATCCGGGTCTCTAACAGGGACGCCACCAGTTTGTTTAAGTTAGTTTTCTCATTTCAGCGTCTATTTATCTATATTTATTGCTTACATTTTAAACCTCTTCTAAGGACATATGAAGGTGGACCAACATGTTTAGTCTCAGACGACTGACTTGTTAGGAAGCAGTTTAGTTTAAAGCACTTTCTAATGTTACTCTTTATTCAATAGTTCGGCCCCTTGGCCTTTTTCAAGAGAAAACGATTTCATGAAACACTTATGTCAAGTCCATTTTTCGTATAAGGACGGAAGTTGTTCCTTGAAGACTTCTACCATTCCTTCCGATTTATATAGTACATTTTTGTGTTTTGACAAAATATCGCCTGTCAATATTTTTGAGTATGTCATAACAAGTAGAACCCTATCGTTGTTTCTGTTGCTTTTTCCTTTTGGTTTTAACAGTTCTTCTCAGGATTTTACATCAGCCCGTTTTAATTGCTGTTCTGTGTCGCTGCCGCTGTATCGCTTCCTCAATTAAATGTTTCAGATCTTGTCTATGTATGATATAAGCATCCTCTTTTTCACATATTCGTCTTATTATGATACCTAAACCATATGCTAAAGCATTTTTTTTATATATGTGTAAGGTGACCATATAGCTGTTTGTTAGTTGGTGTTACATAATATTTGATTTTGTGTCGAGCTACTAGGCATTACAGAAATGATGTTATACATGTATTTGTTCATCACTAGTTCCGGAAGTAACACCCGATGTCGACTTATTTACTTACAATGACATATATAGACGCCGTGAAGGAGGAAGCAGACAGGTAACCTTGATCCTCGCCAACAGCACCAGCGACTCTAATATGAAGTTTACAGCGGAGGGCAAGTTGACGTCATGGACATTCTATAGTAACTACGCTGGTACCATTGCCCTACAAGTGTGGCGGCCAAATGGCGTGTATGTAGTTCATATACGATTTGCTTGACTGTTACCACTTTCAATGATTTTAATTACTAAATAATAAAACAGAATACCATTTTTGTTTGTGTGGAAGAGACAGACCGACTCATTTTCCCTGGGTATAACCAGTACAGAATACCCCCACTATCAGTAAGAATCGACATTTTCTCACTTATAACCTGATGGAGTAGTTTTTATCTCTACTGACCAAAGGCCAGGAGGGTTTATGGGATCACTTTCCGTCCGTCGTCCTCTCTCTCTCTGTCTGACCGTCCGTCTGTTAGCAATTTTATAAAATCGACATCTCCTCTGAAACGGCTCGCTTGAACGATTTTGATGAGACTTCATCACCATGTCACTTAGGAGGCCCCTCTGATTTGTGTTTTTCATGGCCGCCAGTCAACCAAGATCGCCGCCATAGCTAAAACTAGGTCAAACGAAATCTCCTCCGAAACCACTTTTTATCATAAACATGTTCCATGGGTTGGCCTCTATCAAGATTGTGTTTTTCGTTATTATCGAAAAATCAAAATGGCCGCCAAGGTGACTCAAAGTTTACATAGAGTTATAAAAGAAAAGGCTAAAAATGACATCTTTTTTGAAACCGCTTGAATGATTTTGATGAAACTTCATTACAATGATCTTTAGGATAGTACCCCTTGGATTTGTGATTTTCGCTGTAAAATTAGGTCAGATTTAAGTCCTCCGAAACCACTTATTCCACTCTTGTGAAATATCATGAACAAGTTCCTTGGGTTGACCTCTATCAAGGTTGTGTTTTTGTTATCGTCGAATAATCAAATGGGCCTCTGCAGCGAACAAACGTTTTTACACAGTTATATCGGAAAAGGCTAAAAATAACATCTTCTCTGAAAACGCTTGAATGATTTTTCATGAAACTTCATTACAATGATCTTTAGGATTATCCCCCTCATAATTGTGTTTTTCGAGGCTGCCAGTCATCCAAGATGGCCGCCATGGCTAAAATTATATCAGATTTAAGGAACTTCAAACAACGTCGCCTCCGAAATCACTTATACCATTCTTGTGAAATATCATAAACATGTTCCTTGGGTTAGCCTCTATCTAGTTTTGTGTTTTTCGTTATCGTCGAATAACCAAAATGGCCTTCACAGCGACCCAAATTTACATCTTCTCTGAAACCGCTTGAAGGATGTGATGAAACGTAATCACAATGATTTCTGGGTTAGTCCCCCTCAGATTTGTATTTTTGGGGCCTCCAGTCATCCATGATGGCCAAACTTAGGTCATATTTATGGACATTTATCGAACGACATATTATCACTTATTCCATTCTAGTTAAATATCATATACATGTTCCTGTTGTTGGCCTCTATCAAGTTTGTGTTTTTCGTTGTTGTAAAATATTCAAAATGGCCGCCACGTTAACCCAACGTTTACATAGAGTTATATATAGGAAATATGTTTCTTGGGTTGGCCTCTATCATGTTTATGTTTTTGAATCACATCATACCAGTAGGGCGTCTACAGGCCCGCTTGGCCCTCTTGTTTAGTTATACAAAGATTACGAATATTAAAGCCCTCAACTCGAGTATAAGAGTTTGAAAAATGAATAAATATAGACAAACAAAATCGAACAGGAAAGCAGCATTAAGGATGACAGTCAACCATAAACACACACAAAAACAAAGAACAAATTTAAAGATGAATAAAAGGCCAAATAAGATATCACAAACACAAAAGGGTTGACAATAGGGCTACCGCCTTGGAACGGTCAGCGGCAAAAAAGGCCGCTGCGGATTTAAACCAAGTTCTAGGGTGCAACAAACTTCTGCTTTTTAATTTATACTTTTGGCTGTTATTTATGATATACAGGCCTCATAACTGCTGCTCCCAACTAAATACCATTTTGTTTATTTCGCCCTTCGGGGCATAGTATTTAGTTAGATACTGGGACCATACTGGAAATGAGGGAGGAAAATCTCTATGTCCATCGCCATATGCGGGATCTTTGGGATGATGTACTATTGCTTTTATGAATATTGAGTTCTGCTCAACCCGGGGCTAGAGGGTGTGAGCGGTAGATAGCATATTTCACTACCGTTCATGAACAGTCTCAGTCAAACCGAGACTGCAATATTTTGTATGTGTCGCAACAAAAGAGTGAACCATGGAGGGCACGTCAAGACAAGACTGCAGACAAATCAAACGTCACCGTCCTTTTGGGCTTGAAGTAGACGTCATCATAGGGTCCACAGCCTGTCCGGTCATCGCACAATTAAAGCAGGAGTAAAGTCGAGAACTGTAAATGGGTCCTCCACCAGGCGTTACAAAATGATAGTGTCATAACCTCTTTCGATAAACGTTTTAACAAATTTAACAAAGATAGTATCAAAGATAGTATGAAAGTGATCATGATCAAGGATCTTACGAAGGTTGTAAATCACAGCATAGAAGTCAGGTTGTGACAGTCCTTGTCGCAGAATAGTTTTTAAATTACTTTTATATTTGGAAAGAAGATCAGGGTTACGATAATAAAATGTTGCAAAGCTTTTACGGAGTTTATGGTAACGGTAACCCTGGTGGAGTAGCTTTTTAGTTATAGAAAGATTACGAATATTAAAGTCCTCAACTCGAGTACAAGCTCTAGAAAAACGAATAAGTTGAGACACATAGACCCCATAAGAAGTTACTCGGGGAACATCCCCATCTAAATGGGGATAGTTAACAATATCAAAATTAAAACCATCTCTCTTGTCATATATTTTGCTAACTATTTCACTATTTTCAATGGAGAGATGTAAATCAAGAAAAGAAGCGTTAGTATCAGAATTATTAGCTTTGTTAAATTTTTTAGGGTATATATTATTAACCATAGTATAAAAGAAAGGGTTTTCAATGTTTAATATGTCATCCAGAAACCGAAGGGTGTCATTAAAGTCCTCAATAACGTTTCCTGTGTATCTGGTGAAAAATTTAACATGAAATCTCTTTCATGGCAATATAAAAACAAATCTGCGACAATTGGTGCACAGTTCGTACCCATAGGGATACAAACAAATACTGAAGAAAATAGTATCTAATAGGAAGATGAGTGCTTCACAAACTTCTTGATAATTCCACATAGTGTAATTGTCTAAACTGCCGTTATCAAAAAACGCTTTAATATTATTACAGGCCAAAAATGTAGTATTTTCCCTAACGAATATTTCTTTAATAATAGCAATACGCTTGTCTTTGATAAGAGGATGTGGTAAGGTTGTATATAGTGTATAAAAGTCATAAGCCTAATAGATGAAACTTGATGTTTATTGCAAATTTTGTCAAGAACGTCTCCTGATTTTTGTATAGACCGAAACAAATTAATCCCAGAGTTTTCAAAAGTTTTGTCACAATATTGTTTAACGTGATCTTTAACGGCAGTAAGACAAGAAGTTAAAAGTTTGGAGATGTTTGTGGTGGTGCAGGCATTCTTTTCATTTATCGCATGATATTATAATAATCTTTATAACAAGAAAACTGGCAAGGCTCCTTGTCCAAAGGTACATCATGTAACCAAATTCTGGTTAATATAACTATCTCGCATGGTTTTCACTGAGTGTTACGTGCCACTTGCAATGTATTTAAACATTAACTCAAAATACTGTCATTATTGTTTGAAATGTGAAAACATGCATGTACTGGATAGTGAACTAGTTAAGACTTTATTTTACGTAATAGTCGTTATCTACAAATATATGTATTTTTTTAGAATAAAATGTGCATTAATAGCTGGTGATCTGAGACATATCTGTGCAAAACTGACCACACAGATTAGTTCAATTCTCCTACAGTCACCACTTTATTAAGATTATTTGTTTTGAGAAACCTAAACTAAAATCTATTAACATTTTCCATACATCGTTAACTATTTACCATTTGCATTTCAAACAGGGACTATCAGCTTATTGGTCAAAACGTTATAAATACAGTCGAAGATAGGAAGTATACTGTCAGAATCGATGTCGGGGCTGCACAGATACACACCAAAGTGGGCGACTTGGTTGGCATATGGCAACAGAGCGGAGAGTTATCCTACACGCCATGTGACCATAAAATCATGCCAGAGAATGCACAACTGGTTCCAAACAGCTCAAGTAAGTAAACCGATTACCTATGTTTAATAGGGAACTTTTTTATTATGTTCTGTAAATTTAAACGTTGTATTTGTATATAGTTAAATGATGATCATATTACCAGTATGTATCTAACCTAAATATGGCTGTCACAATGTTGAACTTGTATTGCCATTCTTTTGTCATACTGCGAAAAATATTCTCAGGATTTCATTAGTCAGTGCGCCGTAGACATGAGCCCCATGTTAATGTCTCGCTACGTGAACATAGGACTAATTCTCCGTAGGTACCCTTCATTACTCAAATACACAAAAACGTCCGATTCGTTTTGGAAACCGTCGATTGTTTCCTTCCTATCGTTTTTCTGCGTTTCCCTGTGTGTAAAAGTCTGAAATAATCGTATGTGTATTTTTTGTTGGCAATTTTATAGATAATAAAACATAAACGTGATAAAATACGTTTTATTTTATTAAAAATCCGCCAAATTTAAGACGTTAGAGCGATGACGTCACGAAAATAAACAACGTTTTTTTTTAAAATAAATGGTTAGAACTTTGAAGTATGACAAATTCGTTATTAGGATTCTTGACAGGGAACATGGGGCTAACATTCCCTGCCTGGAAAGTATATTCCCCCCTCGCCTAACGGCTCGGGTGAATAACATTTCCAGGTAGGGAATGTGAGCCCATTTCCCCTAATAACTAATAATATCAATGACATCGGCCGTCATTCATGCTATACCATTGGCATCAGCTGACAGGAAAATGACGTAACATTTGTTGTACGAGAATAACAACTGATGCATATCACTTTAGTGTTTTGTTATTCAGATATGATCCATTTAAAGAAAACATCAGTTAAATGCTGCCACCAAATACACCCAATACTTTGTAGCATCAATGAACATGTTGACTCATTTATTTCTAGTTCACCAATTCCGCAGACATGGTTCCCGGGACCAACTATCCATTCCAAGTATCCGACATGAATTGCAGGATTTACTCCATCAGGGCGACAGTAAACCCGTCTGCTGTGTGTGCATAACTTGTCAGAAAGAATATTTGACACACAAAGTGATTTATTTCTATATAAAATGACTTAACATTATAATACATTACTGACTAGATTATAGCGTTATATGTTTTGAGAAGTGTCATAATAACATAGTATGATTAACCTTATAATTATTATAATGGCAAGATTGAACATTTCACAAAATAACCTTTTTCAAAAATACATGGAAAACATATCCTTTACTCAATAAATGAATGCATTAGAATATGATGTTTTGTTTTTCCCTAAGTATATATCTTGTTATCCGTGTCCACTGTTCGTTCAATGGATATAATGATGTACACATCAGGGGCGTATCTGATCAGAAGTGCATATACAGGCCCGAAACTAGGGGGGGTCCCGGGGGTATGCTCCCTCTGCGTTTCTTTTATACTTAGCTATGTAATAGTACATTTTGGCGTATATATGAATAGGCCAGGGGCCTATATGTATGGCCTAATAGTAGCCTACGCCGATGCACATGTTTAGTATTTTTATGTATCACGTTATTAATAAGG